>UELV01079691.1:0-27248 GCA_900490015.1 Megastigmus stigmatizans | reverse complement strand
TTTAGTTGAAAAAAAGCTTTGAAAAAGATATTGAAAATTCGGGGTCTTGGTCGTTAATGGGTTAATTAAACCACCTGTTATGAAGAATAAGTAGAATTGATCGCATCAACAAGGATTTTGACTAAAATTTTGGAATTATATTTTGAACAAAATATATTTAGTGAAAGCAATAATGTACTTTTTAATTTATTTCTTTTAGAGTGTACAAATCCGAAATGCCATTTATGAAATGGATTGGACCAAATTGGACATTTCTACTCAAAAACTTCTTATAGTCATTATGATGAGATCAACAAAACCAATTTTATTTTCAGTTGGGTATTTGATTCCCATGAATTTAGAGTCATTTCTAAAAGTTAGTGTACTTGCTTAAAATGCTTGCTATTTTGACATTGTCTGATCAGATGTATAAAATACAATTTGGTGCGTATCACATACATATGTTTAACGCAAGTACATAGTAAATTGTAAATATGATGCATATAAAAACTAAGAACAGACAATGGCTAAGTTAAATACTAGAAGAGGCAATCGTAACCATCAATAAGTTCTAAGTTAAAAAATTATAGATAAGAATTTCCTTATTTTGATCCTAGCCAAAAAAATGATGCATTCTAAATGACGCCCATGTGATTAGTTTTTAAGAAATGCAATTATAATAAGATGAATTATAAAATTATTTTTTTTAATAATATTTTGAGTATCTAAATAATGTGCTCAAGTCTTTTAATATTTGTAAATATTTAATTTATTTATGTGTTTACAGTTCACAGATTTATTATTATAAAAATTCAAAAGCATCTTAGACCAGGTTCCATTAGGGAACGTTGATAGTCGAGGAATTAAAGACACCGCTAGATAGTTCTTGCAACGACGTGCGCTGTTCAGAGGCAGCGAGTGATATCGCGCACATGAAACAATGGTGTTACTTGTACACGCAACCGATATGTGCAGAAGAAAGGCTAGCAGTAATAATCAGGTAGATTATAAAAAAAATCAAATAAACAGAACGAAACAAAACAAACTAGAATAACAATTAAAATATTATTATAATCCAATTATAATTATTATGAAAATTCTAATTAAGTACTAGTAATATAATCCTGAGAGTTCCATAAGAATAACAACCTGTTACCAAAAACCTGTAAAAATCTAATATGAGCGATATAATATAAAATGTGAGCGATGTGCGCGCCATCACTCACCAACTCTGAACAGATCGCATCGTTGCGAGATCTATCTAGTGGTGTTTTCGACTCTTCACCATAAACGTACCCTTAATGATCACATTCTTATCAGATATATAAAATGCATTAAGTATAACATATGTACTGGTAATTTCAACGTGTAACTTATATATTGTTTTCCAGATTATAAAAGCATCATACACTGCGTTTAATTTACTTCAACAAACAACAAATTAATCGTATTTAACAGAGTAAAATTACGTGTAATAAGCTTATAAAAGAATTTACAAATTTATTTTAATATAATAGTTTATGAATCAAGTCTTTAATAAAGTATCGTACGTATTTATTATGTATGTATCTAATAGTAAAAAATGTATCATACCTGCATTTATTGCAGCCCTAATTTTATGCAACCTATTTATGTTAAATATTGAAAACAATTTTGTAACGACAGATAAGAAAGAGGATTTGATCCTTTTTTTAAATTAATTTGATGCATAGGCTACACTAAAAAAGAACTATTCACTTTAAACTTATTAAATCTTTATGAAAATCGAAGTGTGTCGAGATTTTAATATGTCTACGAGGTTCAAGAAGTGCTAGGGAGCATTTGATATATTGTAAAACTCATGGAAGGGCACAACGCTTACTGCGCAATCGCAACTGTTTCTTTAACGCGCCCCTCAAATAATACCGATGACTTAAATAATTGACATTGGAGGAGGAGAGGAAAAACTTCGATTCAGAATGATGCCCAGGTATGTAACGCTGAATACTAAAGAATGCTCCTTCAATAATGACTTGCGGTACGAATAATTTCAAGAAATTTAATTGGTTGCAATTTTCCGGTTTCATATAGGGTTCGACTCGCCTGTTTTATTAAATGATTTTCCAATAAAAAATATATACGCTTCGATTGCATAGAAAAAATATGATAGCAGATACGTTTAGTTCAGTAAAATCTTTTACTGAGTATGGCGATGTTGTAATAAATGAGCAAATTAAATTCTAGGGGAGCGACAACGTCTAAAGAAGTTTAAAATAAAAATAATATATTTTCTTTTCGCCATTTATTATAAATTATTTCTATAATAAATTTTAATATCTATAAAGAGTTGAAGTTTTTATTGTTATTCAGTAAATAATTTTAAGTAATTGCTATATTCAATAAAAATTATAATAAAAAAATGATAATATCGGATTGCTTAGAGTATCAAACGCTTCCTTGGTCATTTTACATTTTAACTTTTTCGGGGGTTTGGTGCCCTAGTGATTGGAGACCGACTATAAAATTATTTTACAGGTCTTATACAGTTATCCAATCGATTGGTGGTGTTTTATTTTGGATAACGATGCTCGTCAATCTTGCTGTCACTAGAACTGAAAGTGAATATTTCTACGAAAATTTGTTTGCAATCAGTACCTTAACGTATGCTATGTACAAAGAATATTTTATTTTAAAGAAACGAAAAGTGATAGAAGATTTGATGAAACTATGTTACGGCGATGAATGGTATAGACCTCAAGATGTATATGAAAGTGAAATTATTGCAAATTATGAATATGAAACTAGGTTTGACCAAAGAATCTTTTTTAATTAACCTTATTACATAATCTAAAGCCTCAAAATTCTATTTATAACTCCCTGTTGAGGATATACTAAGATTCCAATTTACATGTACTTTCTTTTAACTTATACACATAATTATAAATATAAAAAAAATCGTAATTGTTCATTTAATTTGATTTCCTTTGAGTAAATAGTAATGTACACGTAATAACTTTTGATTATAAACTATAAAATTATAGATCAAGACTATATAAGAATATTTTTCATTTTTCATTAAATCTATAATTAAAGAAGAGTATTAATTACCAAATTAAATTAAGTGAGCATCATGAGTGAAACAAATAATAAGGGTTTGATAATGATCCCTTCATTATCATAAATATTGCAATAACCGTACTAATTAACACTAACTGTAATACATGATAATATAACTTGAATATGAACCATTTATGCGAATTTACGTGAATATCAACAAGTTAAGCATGGCAAGTTGACAGTTTAAAGTTAAGCATGGGCCTAAAATTTTAAAATGGTTACGTTAAATATGCTATTGCTGTATAAAAACCCCCACAACAATCCTATGGAAATTGGATCCCTGTAAAATTGGTTGAAACTTTGCAATAATATAGTTTCCAACGTCCGGATTAAAAATCATACTGGACTCGAGATCCATAAATGGCCAAAATAACAAGTCAATGGCACTAGAGAATGTTATTGAGAACATTTTGAGACCACTGGGAATCACAGCAAGAACGTAAATTTTACGTATACCGAAAAGTACGATTCGAATGAGTAGCTGATTTGGCTTCGACATCCCCTTAACCAGGATTCTATTGCCGTACGATTGGTGTGGGGTGACCTTTATGTTTATAACCCTATAAAAGTAAATTTTGTAGATTAGTATTGAAAGTAGAATCGAAATTTACATCAAGGATGTATTACAAAATTGTCTTAAATGTTGTTTTAGAAAACCATACAATTTTGAGGTCTTGCAATTTCTGTGTTTATTACTCTGTTATAAATACTAAATTTCTTTAATGTATAACCTTTTGTAGATGGGTAACGCAAGCTTATGCCGTTGGCATAGTAGCAGGATTGGCCACGAAGGCGATCACACCTATGCTCAAATCTAATGCAGCCTGGGTTTTGCCCATAGAGGCTTGGTATCCTTACGACACAAAGAACATGGCTAATTACTTGTTGTCGTATGTTCAACAACTGATTGGAGGAATACCCTTGATTTGTTTGCATATAAGCGTCGACTCTCTCTTTGTGGGTGTTGTTTTGCAAATGTGCATCCAACTGAAATTATTGAAACGCAGGCTAAAGAATTTTGCAAATACGACTAAGGCGAATATGGATCAAGAAAAAGATTTGAAGGAGATAGACGTTAAACTGTCCGACACCACATTGGCATATTATGCTAGCAAACATGAATGCATATTAAAGTGAGTTGTAATTGTTTGAAATCTATTTAGTATAATGATGCAACTTGAAAACCAATTTTCTGATGAATAATACGCACAGCATAGTTTTGGAAAGAGAGTGAATACTGAATTCTTAGGAATAATGACTGGTCAAGTGATGATTACTATACCAAATATATGTATAAATGTTTATCTCTTGTCACAACATAGAGGAACAGTTACATTACATTTGATCGATTCATTTTTCTGCTTCGGAACATGCTTAATGCAAATATTTTTGTATTGTTGGTATGGAAATAAGATTATACTACACGTAAGGTTCAACATAATTGCAATCGTGACACTACCTCGTCACTTGATGTTTGAAATCCTCGATTCCAGAGTAACTCAACTAACGCTTTCAAATATGTTTATTTTCACAGAGTTGGGATGTGGCGAATGCAGCATATGAAATGAATTGGCCCTGTCTGCATCTTTCTTCAAAAAAAAAACTTTTAACGATCATGGTTCGGGCGACACGATCAATTCAATTTGCTTCTGGGACATTTGTCATGAATGTCAATTCATTTATAGAGGTTAGCGATTATTTTGGAATAGTTTCAGTCTTAAAATATGCTAGTAATATATATTAATGAATAATTGATTTAACAGATTATAAAAACTTCTTATTCTGCATTCAGAGTGTTGCAAAGGACTTCAGAATAAAATGTATTGTATATAAGTTACAAACATTTGATTTCTTAACACACACTACCTCTGACACAAGTTGTATAAAACATGAAACATATATTACAAAATTATATTTTTAAAAATAAATTATTTTCTTAGCTTTGTACACATTTATTTCAAAATAGCATTTATTTCACTTTATACCTCGAGTTTGTTATACAACGTTCACCTGTAATTTTTAGTTTCATGACAAGAACTGTTCAACTTACCTAAAGTTGCCGTTTCTGTAACGATTGTATGCAAAATTATTTTTTTATTGTCACTTTAAACTTAAATGATATTATTTATTGTTTAATAGAAATTGTCCAAATCCCAAATTTGCCTAAAAATAATCAAATATTAATTTTAAATTTAAACTAGACTCTATAAATTAAGGGGTAGGTAGGGTTAATTCAGTCCAAAAAAAAACAATTTTTTTTATTTTATAAAATGAATGTAGATCACAAAAATATTGTGTCAAAATTTGAAGCCAATCGGAGCAAAACTAACAGACATATGGCATTATAAGTGTTCGCCGCTCCGACCTGGCTAACTTTATATTACGGCTACCCTGATGGTAGAAAATTATCTATAGTTTTATCAGGGCGCCTAGCTTATTTAACGGGGCCCCCAAATAGTAAGCGAAGCGCCTCGATAATACTAGATAAATTTCTACTAGGATAGCTTTATTTTATACTGATTATACCTATCTTTTGTATTTCGGACCATATTTAGTGAAATAGAAACTATTTCAAATACGGATCTGATCTCAGAATTAGTCCATCGCATCACGATTTGGAGATACCTTATAGTACAAGAATTTCAAGACATCTCAAATTACGAAGCTGAAATCTTTTTTATTATTCTGGTAACTTAGGAGTGGAATCGATATATCTTAAAATCGTGACTGGTGGACTAATTCTGAGGTCAGATTCGTATTCAGCAGTTTAAAATACAAAAAATATATAGTACCCCAACATATTTCTCTAATAATTTTAACACTGATTTTAAAAACAAAGCGTTACGAATACCACGATTAATAAAAATTTTAGTTCTAACTTTCTCTTTTAAATTTTAATAAAAATTCCAAAGTCTGATTATGTTCTCATAACCGTATGTTACCGTTACTGGTTATCATTGAATTTTATAAAATCAAATTTCGATAATAAAACCATTTTCATTTTATCTTTAAAAAATTAATAACTGTTACTGATGATTGGCAATATTTTTAATCCTTTAATCAGATTTTGTTACCAACGATATCAATGCTTTTGTTTTAGGAATCACATCATAATTCATCTAGAGATTGTTGAATACTGAGTAGTAAAGAAAAAAACGGCAAATGCCAAGGGACGCAGTGCGCGATCATGAAAATTCCCTTAATTCAATCATGGAACGGTATAATTGCATGATTTTTTAAAGAACTATGTAAGGAAATAGACGTATGATGTGTAGGATCTAGCATTCGAGCAATCCACTGTAAGTTTAAAATCGCCTGAAGTACTGAGTGCGTTTAGTTACGCTGCAAAATTCATTGGTTACGCGCATGTCGCCTATCTGTAGATAGACTATTCATTGAACTCATAATCTTTTTCGTAGAAATGAATACTTAAAGACAAACCACCCGTTTAAAATATTCATTTATGAAAACTCTAGAATGTCACTCACATAACGTTTTGTTTAGTAATCATCTTAGTAATGAAATATATAATATCTAGGAAACGGTACAACTTCAGTGACATTTGAGATCAAGATGTATTTTCATTTCTTTCTCTCGTTATAATAGTACTTCCGAAAAAGTGATTGGTAGTTCAATTACACTAACGATCTTAATTATGTACCAAAATCTCTAAAGAAAGAAATCATAACATGTACTAGATACATGTAACAACTTTAAACGTTTTCAACAAAATTTGAATCAATTGATTTTATATTCAAAATACAAATTCTCATTATAACTGTCAATAACTTAATAAAACCATACGGTATGGATTCTAAAGTGATAAATATATTACAAAATAATGTCGAATATAAACTTTTACCGTATCAATTTTTCTTATTAACATTTTGGGGTATTTGGAGTCCAAATAATTGGTCTCTAAAACAAATAACTATTCATAAAGTCTATTTTAAAATTGTAGTCTTTCTTGATACGATAATAGCATCAGAAATGCTGATACATTTTATTTTTAGCATTTCCTCAGAAGATTTCAAAATCACAAACTTTTTTTTCGTAACTGCTAATATTACTGGTGTCTATAAAGCCTTCAGATTAATGCGAACCCGTGAACAGTTAAGGTATTTAATCAAAAGTTATTTTGATGGCAATTGGATGATTTCACTCAATTCGGGAGAAGATGAAATTCATGAAAAAATTAATTTAAGAATTAAGTTCGTATAAAACGAAATATAAGTTTCACCTTATTTCAAACATTAAAAATATTGTAAATTTATGAACCTTGCAATTTATTTTAGACGTGTCATCATCACGTATTCAGCGTCAATGATAGGAATAGTCCTCTTAAAAGCCATGTCACCACTTGCAGAATCTGGTGTGGTCATACAATTACCAGTGGATGCGTGGTATCCGTATTCAATAGAAAATCCAAATTGGTTTTGGATTACGTATTTGCATCAGGTTGTTCTTGGTACTTCAGCAGTGAGTGCGCATATCGGTGTGGACACACTTTTTGTCGGATTGCTGTTAAAAGGGTTGGGTCAAATCGAAATCCTAGAGCACCGGATGAAAAATATGATAATATTGTTCAACGAGGAAATCATGAAATACAAGTGCTTCAAGTCTGTGGAAAAAAAGATGATTTTCCAATGCATAAGCCATCATAAACGTATTTACAGGTATGAGGAATTAGAATGTATTCAAATACTTTTGTCGTGATTTACAAAGCAAAAACGTGATTTTTTAGATTCGGAGAGGATCTTAATAGCCAATTTCAAGAGCTCCTTATTATTCTACTTATATCTTCTCTGCCTAACATTTGCATAAACATTTATGCTTTATCAGCATACAAAGAAGAAGTGAATGTGCAGTACATTGCTACTATTTTTTGCACAACATCGGCCCTTCTACAGTTTTTCATAGTGTGTTGGTTTGGTAATGAAGTGTCTTTAAACGTGAGTCTTAAAGTTTTTGTATTTTTTTAATTAAATATTTATTTATATAAGCATACTGATGTAGCTATTAATTTTTAGAGCGTGCAAGTAAGAAATTCAGTTTATGACATGGATTGGACTGAGTTTGATGTCCCTACTCAAAAACTTCTGATTCTCATTATGGCGAGATCATTAAAACCAATTAAATTTTCAGTTGGTTATCTTATGCCTATGGATCTCAACTCATTTATAATGGTAAGTATAGCGACAAAAACGTATGCATCAAAAACATATTCTTTATACGTATATTTAATTATAGATTATCAAAGCATCATATACGGCGTTTAACCTACTTCAACAGACATCGGATTAACCATATTATATAATACAAAAAATGAACTCAAATATTGAATACGATTGAATTGCATGAGAAGTAGTTTTAATGTGAAATTAACATATAACTATATTTTATATACTTATATTTTCATTCCTAAGCTTCGTTATAAAAAAAATAAAAAAGTCTTCTATGTTATCTGATTTCTTTATATTGAATATATATTTCACTGAATACTCCCTAGAAAATATTGATGTGGAAACTACTAAATATTCAGTTGGTGCAAAAAACGGTTTAAATAATTTAATCTAACAAGTTTTTAATTCAATTCAATTTTTAGTGTTTCAAATAAATTTTTTTAAGGACGCCCCAACAAAATATTTTTTTTTTTATTATAAAAGTTCTATTATTTTTGATACATTACAAATGATAATTACAGTATAAAAATAAAGAAGGTTTTCTTACATAGAATTAAAAATGTTGTTCAGTCTTTTTGACTAGAATTTCGTGTACTTATAACTTAGAAAAAACAGGAGTAAAAATCAACTAAAAGTGTATTTATAATACATTTAACCTATTTAAAATGATTAAAATAAAATGTTTATACTGAAAGTTAATACATAAATTAACGTACTAAAAAATACTTTACAAAATTGAATATGCATATATATATATATGAACATTGGATTATTTTTAGAGTATTAACTGTAAAGGTCATCTTTTCAATTACATAATTAGAATTAGTGCTTATTTTTTCATTTTTCTAATTAATATTTTTTTAAAGTATATCTAATTGTAAATTTTAGATTACATATATTGTTTTAAATAAGGTGTATAAATATGCGTGAACTATCAATATTAACAAAAATAAACCAGTAGAAAAATCATGGATTAGTTGTAGTAAGATTAATTCAATAAAGTTTTTCTTGTACCACTCAAAAGTTGATTATTCCTAATGGAATAATAAAGATTTTGTTTCAGTAAAGAGTAAAAAAAAAATAAAAAGTTCATATATATTTAAAATATGAACTTAAAAATTGAGAATCAATGCTATGTCTAATCTTGTATGTACCAAATTGTAAATATTGAATAAAGATAGAGCTTTTATATTAAAAATAGCATGCATTTGACTAATAAGTAGTAGGTTGGATACACATTTGAAAATTTTATTATCGGTTGAATATATAGCAATTTATTATAAAGTCTAGCTTTTTCTGTGAGTATGAATAATCGATACAAATATAAATATGTAACATAAATTACTATTTTTATTTGTAGACTATGTCTGTACATTATCGTACATAGTTTAAAAAGAAAGTTATATAGTTACCTTCTACTCAAACTCATTAAAATTATTCGTTTATCAATCCGATAATTGTACAATTTAATTATTTTCGCCATAATCATAACTCTTTACAACAATTCGTATTAAATCAAACAATAACAATAATCACGAACTTTTTGTTTTAGAGCTGAAGTAACATTTATAGTTCCGCGGACACTGACTAGAGAAGCAAAAAGGAGCAGTTCAAAGGTCCACAATGCGCAAACGCAGAGACAATGTGTAAATTAACAGCGTGAGGGTAATTATCATCCATGTTTTTTTAAGGACACGCGTAGTAGTAAGTGCGCTTTATGGGAAGCCCTCATGATGCAAACGTCGAGCGATACATTTTTAAAATTGAAATTATGAAGACTGCGGGAAAACGAGTAGTGGCGTACTCTATCTGCGTGCGATATGCTAAATTAATTGCTTTAATATCGACATTTTTTTATGGTCGTCGAATTTAGTTTCCAGTCGTCAGGAACGACGAGGGAAAACCGACCGGCAATATACTCCATTTCAGTTTGCAATGCTTTTTTCGCGCTGTAAGCGTCTCGCTCCAAGTTTTCCGTACGCACAATTACACATAAATACTTGAATAGTTATATTATATTGAAATGCTTATTCGTAGCACACTGGAGCATCGCGTACTTCCCGTGCCTTTTCATATTTTAACACTATGGGGTATTTGGTGTCCGGGACACGTGAATTCGAAAATAAAAATGATATATTCGATCTTCACCTTGATCGTAATCGTGCTCCAAAGTTTACTCACAATCGCTGTTTTGATCCATTTGGTTATCATAATACGC
Organism: Megastigmus stigmatizans; assembly: GCA_900490015.1. Lineage (NCBI taxonomy): Eukaryota > Metazoa > Arthropoda > Insecta > Hymenoptera > Megastigmidae > Megastigmus > Megastigmus stigmatizans. The sequence goes on along the minus strand of UELV01079691.1, from coordinate 16,772 downwards.
ACAAATCAGTTTGAGCTGGACGTGTTTTTTATAACGACGTCGCTCGTCAATGGTATGTACAAGGGATTGAATATTTTGTCAACACGCGCAGGTATCGCTAATCTCTTAATAAAGGGTTTCGAAGACCGATGGCGTATACCTCGCGACGAGTCGGAGAAGAAAATATTGGTGAATTATTCCAGCGAGTGTTGGTAAGAAACAAAACTAAGCGAGAAGGATAATTTTGTAAAAAATAATATCCAGCAAGTATTCGTTTTAATATGGCAGAAGAAGAATATGTTTTGGATGTAAAATTAATGTATTTATCTAATATTATCTACTGGAAGTAAGTACTAAATTTATAAATTAATAACAATTGACGTGTTTATTTCTCCAAATCTCTGCCACGTGAAGCGATAAAGATCCTAAGGAAGTTCAATAGCGCACGTAACCAAAGTAAATATTAGATAAATACTGTCTTGTCGCATACTTAGTATAATGATAATGATCTAATAAGATATATATAGCATTGACAATGGTCGATACATCAAATACATAGAATAAATATAGAATATGCGTATTTCCTTATTTTTGGTCAATATATCCATTATGACCTAAGCTATGTGAAAGCGTTTTAAGCTTGAATAGGAGGGTATAAGTAGTACATAAGCCCTCGAAATGTCGTAATTTGTTAGGCAAGATTGATGGGAAAATGCGCTAAATTCGTTCCTTGACGATCAATTGAGCCTTATATTTATATAATTTGAACACCTATTGGAACAATAGCTATACTTCATTAACCTATGCATATGGAGTAGCACCAAATTTTATGTTCTGTTTATTCAATGACAAAGATCACCTTTTCTAATATACATATGGGGGTAATAATAGCTAATTTACGGTTAATGTAAGTCTATATCTTTTGAACGTATATAAACTACCCTTTTGATAATAATAAAAAATAAATATAAAAATTCGCCAGACAAGTTAACTGACGCATTTACCCTAATTGCAAAAGCACGAAAGTTTAATGTAAATGACACCTGAGTCCTGCATGCGTGCTTATTCTTCTATGCTTCATCAAAACGCTTCATTACAGGCGAATCCATTTGATTTATGCGATGGCCTGCCTAATGGGAGTATCGATAAAGCTAATAGGACCAATGATAGCCTCGACGAACACCGATATAATACTGCCAACCCCAGCCTGGTATCCTTACGACACAAACAAGCCTTTGTACTTCTGGCTCTCTTACGTCCAGCAAATGTTTGTCGGCGGCGCCATAATTTCGATGCACATAGGAGCCGACACTATGCTATCCGGGTTTCTCCTCCAGTCTTGCATACAGCTGAAACTGCTGAAGCACAGGCTGAGGAATTTTTTCAAATTATGTGAGCACGCCAACTCGCGCTCGATCTCGCCGAGCGACAGGAGCAAGATGGAAGTCGCTCTGATAAGACAGTACATTTATGACCAGCAATTCATCTACAGGTAATCTTTCAGGCATGTGTGTATATAGTTTGATTAAAGAACGATAAAACAATGTGTCATTAATTATTATTATTGCTCCTTCGATTGCAGCTACGCGAGAACGTTGAATAACAATTTCACGGGCTGGTTGTTAGCTATGCTGACGGTTGTGGTGCCAAATATTTGTATTAACGTGTACTTTTTGTCCTTCGCCGAGGTTGGAGTCAACATAGACTTTATAACGTCACTGGGACTATTTTCGATATCGCTCTTTCAAATCTATCTGCCTTGCTGGTATGGAAACGAAGTGATGCTTCACGTAAGCGCTTCTTCAGACTCACTTAATCGTGCATATGATATTGCGTTTGATTCTGACCTTGTGTCTCCCGATGATCAATACAGAGCTCCGAAATTGGAAACGCAGTTTACGAAATGGATTGGGTCAATCTTGCACCGGCCACGAGGAAGGCATTGGTAATAATCATGATTCGTGCCACTAAGCCTATTCGACTGACGGTAGCCCACATCATTCCCATGAACATCAAGTCTTTTCTAAGTGTTAGTCCTCACGATCACGCACAGTATATATAGATGTACGTAACAAACTTTTCAATTTTCATCGAATCGTTTTACTATTTTCAGATTATGAAAACATCGTATTCTGTACTAAACGTACTGCAGCAAACGTGAATGGATAACACTGATATTATAAAATTATGTATTGATTTTATTGTTCCTGGAGGTTTTCAAAAAGAAAGGTGAAAGAAGTTATTGACCGCAACGAAACAAATTGGAATTTGCAAAATTTATTTTGCAACGTTTCGAGAGTTTAAGTACTCTCCTCTTCAGGCTCAGTTTCAACTCAGTTTCAGCCTCTCGAAACATCGCAAAATTAATTTTGCGAATTACAATTTTGTTGAATGCGATCAATAACTTTATATTATAAACATAATCTATTAAAAACAAGTACATCATATGTAACTATTTAAATTTCAGCTAAAATTATAAATTGTTCAGAAACAATTATATACTTGAAAACATTGATTAAAACTCGTATATTTTTTATAATTGAACTTAATATTAAAAGTTAATAAATTTTCGAGCAAAAAAGGGGCCTCACGTAAGGATTTCTCGGTAGGTCGGATGATTCCAATAACCTCTCGGAAAGAGTATAAAAGTCGAGAAGATAAAAAATGGCTAAATAAAAGCGCAGGGCAAAGTACCTCTTAAGTTTTTTGCGAGTCTCTTGTCTGCATTCCACGTGCGGCTACCAATAACCTCCGGTGCCAGCGCCCAGCGGAGTGATTCAACAAAGGCAATAAGAGCAAACGAGTCCAAAACCCAACGGAGGACAAACCAGAAATTTCGTGTGTAGTACACGCCGCGAATTTATAAAGCTTTTATAGCGTCGTATCGTGAGAAAAAGAATAGATTCTATCCTGATATGATTGAACGAAATTTTCATTCTAGAAAGTATTCAGTTAAATCCCATTGTCTTGTAATATGGAGTACATAAAAGTCGTATGTAAAAATACTAGTTGCTGGAAAAAGCGTGACTGAAAATACGAGAATACATTTTAGAAAATACATTTTCACGATGACGTCAAATCAGACTAAAATAAGCGGGAATCGCAAGAGGGCAAGGAAAAGGATGACGTCGATCGTATAGAATATACTTTGAAGAAAGGAAACGCGCGCGTACAAAGAGTGTATATACTCGGATTGCACCGATTTCCTCGATGCTCGATATAGATTCAATAATAAAGAAGCGATACAGATGTTGAGACTGCGACACACGGGAGAAAATATATATATAAGGCGTTTTGTAATAAATCGCTGGCGCGAAATGTGTCTCGACGTTTACAGGCCAACGACGAATCTTTTTTGTTAGCGGTTATGTTTTTATGTATACAATAAAATGCTGAACTTTTTTGTTCGACTTTTATAATAATTTTATGAGAAAAGACATAACCAAGTCCCTGGCAATGCGTGCAATTAAAAGATTATGTATCCATAACCGTACGCAAAAGCAAAATAAAAGAATCTGCGATTATCTAAAAAGAGATGTAGATGTTATTTCGATCATCATACAGACAACAGTGCATTAACTCCTCCGAAAGCAATTTCGATCCTCGATAAAATTCTTCTCTTTCTCGCGCACCCAATGTCACTGAATCCGCTCATAATAAATCACCGTTACGCACCTTGGAACAGATCAATAATTAGCCTGGAAGTCGGAAGCTTTGAAAAACACCCAAGATTCGCAAGCTTCAGTTAGCACCGAAAATTATTTTTATAGCCCTGAAGAATGATTTACCACGCAAGCAACAAAAAAATGATCCTCGATCATCGAAGGTTATCAGTGCAGAGCGCCTCGGCACGTAAACAACCTAAATCTTCCTCTCTCTCTCTCTCTTTCTCGCGCACAATAACGTAGGACGCGGGGAAGAGAGAAGAAAAGAGACGCGCGCCTTGCAATCAGCGACGCAAATGAAGACTTCCCGTGAGGTGCACACGTGAGCAGAGCCAAGGTTGGGATTATTTATTCCAGTGATTTTCACTGTAAATCGGCATTTCCTTAACGATTGTAAATCCGTCGTTTTTTTGTTGTTGTACCGATGGTCAACCTGTACAATCCCGCAGCCAACCGTTGCAGCGGCCGAGCAATTTAACGAGAGATGAAATAACAACCTATACCGCGGTGTGTAATGCATTGACCGGCTGGGCGCGTGCAATGCGATCCGAGTGTATAGAGGGAATTAGAAATTGAGCGGCAAGAAAGGTTTGCGGCTTGGTGTCGAAAGGAGAGCAAAGTTGTTACGAGAGACTGAAAAATAAATGAAATAACACGGTTTTATACGGCGTATTATTAGATATTATGGTAAAAACGTCTCCGACATTGGCTTCTACTTTGGTTCGGTTCCTAATGCGCAGTTTGTTATACAGATATTCTTCTAAGCACAGCACATATAAGGATATGTCACGTTTTCGCGGTATTTCCGTTTCCAAGCGGTCACGTGTCGCGGAGCCAACGCCATTCACAGCTTCATTGAGCAGATGCAATCTGTGGAGTTATAGTTGTAGGCCAGCGCAAATCCACACACAATGGAAAAGACGAGATTTCATTTCCGTCCGTTTGAATGGGGCTGCTGAAAAAAGATCCCGACGACCACGCGAGCGTTTCGCTAGAGAGATTCTCTATTGTGGACACCTGTTAACTGACAATCTGAATAGGTCGGGATCGCGTATCTCAGCGACATACGCGGTTATTTTTGTCCCTAGACGCGCATCACAGAAATACGCAAATAGACTCGGGAGGATTCGATGAAAATGGGATGAACTCTTGCTTTTTTTTTAACTGAAAGAGACAGAAAAATAAGAAGCCAAGATAATGTTTTTTGTTATCGAAGTTTTTACGAAATTTTCTAATAATTATAGTTCAATTTGTAGAGTTTAAAGTCGCAATAACTGCAATACATAATAAATTATTTATACCTTGAACATCAGTTATTCTAGCCTCGCTTTTCATTTATTTTACTAGGCAGTGTTTGATTCCTGAACGGTTGAGTAATCTTCATTTAGATTAAATTCGAATTTCAATGACACTGCGTAAAAATACTTCAATAAAGAACGCGCATCGTGGCGCATTTTTAATAATTTTTATCATTTATCAAAATTACCAATGCAAATCCAGGACGAATAACCAGAGTGTACAAGTTTTAAAGCGACTCATAACGCCACAAACACCTTAAAGCAACAAATAAACCAAAGGGTTTACGAAAGAACTGCACAAAAAAATACCATTAGTGGTAATAATGCGTTTGACATCATGATTAACCAGTCGACGCTTTTTCTTCTTCTTCATTTGTTACAGTGACAAGCCACTGGAACAAATGTAGCAAGTCGAGCTCGCGAGCCTCAGCGCGTAACTCTTTTAATCCAGAATTAGCTTCACGTGACTAGTACCGAGTGATACTAGAAATGACAGTCCTGGGATGTATTATATCATATTATCATATTATGCTGTCGCACAGACCAAGTAAGTAGACCATCTCTCGTGTAGCTACTGCCGCTGCCACGAGCCAATATAAAAGAAGACCTTGAGGGCAAACACGCTCGCACGATTTTTCCTTTATTATAGCTCAGTGCTTTTACAAATAGATTAAAAGTTATTAGGTTATAAGAGGGGTAAGATTGAAGTAAGCGATTGCTGGGGAAAGTTGTGGAATTTCATATTAAATTTGCTTTCCCATGTTTTCACCTCATTTAATTTGACGTGTATTTTTCAATTAAAAAACGATTCGTGGGTTAAAATTTATCAGCCGAGGCTTAATTAAATTTGTATTTCTATTAGCAAACTGGGTTAATTAATTTGACTTTCGCCTATGTTAAAGATACTTAAAAAGTTACATGATAATGCACTGCATCATTGCGTGTACACGAATCTCTCGAAAGTTAATTCCAGTAATAGATTGCATTAAGCATTTAGCAAATTGTCATTACTTTGCAACTACTTTTTTGCATATTTATTGACAAACTTACGTCGTTATTTTTTTCTTGGTACCGATTTATTTCATTATTTTTTTTAGTATAAAAAGAATATAGTGATTGATGAAAAAAAATTGAATTGCCTCTTTGATCATCCAGCAATAGCAAAAATTCTGGAGGTACTTCACGATGCATCAATCACACGGTGCTTGAAAGAATATCTCGATCGTTAATCAAGGTAATAAGTACTTATCAGTGGAAAAAAAGCGATTTTTATCATTTACGTGTCCATCAACTGAAACAAATCCACGTTTAAATTAGCAATAGCATTGTTTACTATCCGTGACCGCAGTATACGTTTTTCCTTGTAAACCTTGTCTCTTTTTTTAATATCATTCGGAACAAAAAATATGTACCGAGAGGCTAAATATAGCGCAGTATGAATCAGAAACAATTGTTAAAACAAAATGCGCTCGTTAATGCTTGTTTACAGAACGTTGAGAAAAAAAATTTATTGCTATAAATTTATTGCTATTATTAATGGAAAAAATGATGCTAATTATAATGCAGCTGCGTACTTCTTAAGTACAATGGCTTTATCTCGTTACCAGAATAACTCGAAATTAATATTTGATTTGCACCTGTTTCTTGGATTTTCTCACCTTTCCATAAAAAGATATAAAAAATTATTCCCAACCGTCTAGTCCTCACTAATGTGTGTAAAATTATAGCCTCAGTGAAAGATGTATACCATCAACCAAAAACTATCACTGGAGGAAAGCAGTAGCTGTGAAAAGTTTCGCAACGTCTCGGTACAATGGAAAGTCACTTACATCCGCTCTGCCCTCAACTTTTCATCAAGATGTGCCAAAAGGTCACGACGATACTGCACCCATGCAAAAACCAGTATTGGGGTTAAGCAACAGGACAATTCTATACATTAGAGTCCAACGGAAGGCAAAAAGAAAAAGAGCCACGCAGCAGGAGAAAGAGACGTGCAGTAATAACGCACCACAGCGCCGGGGAAAGATAAACTCGTGGCGTCGTGTATTGCAACACCAGTGCACGCCAAGTAGTCCTGGTCCAAGTCTTACGGCGACCACGGCTGGTGCGCGTGATATCGCTCCCCTCCCATTTCGCTTCGAAAAACTGGGTCGAAATAGGAAGATAACACTGTTTCGCTCAATGACGGACAGCAGCTGCCGTAAGTAGCATGATACGGCTCTTTATAAGTGGTAATTATTTTGCGAGAACGAGCAGGATGTCACTTTTAGTCGAGACCCTTATATACCTACGCATTACCCGCGACCGACACTCTGCGGTTTCTTGGACGGGAAAATTTCTGCACGCTTCGAGGAATTCCGTCTTTTTCTCTATCCTGCGAGCAAAGCTTTTTTGCCACCGTTTATACTATAAACATACTCGATTAAGATGCTAGTTTGCCGCCTGAGAGAAGAATTTCAATTTGAAATATTTTATGTATACTCAATATTTACACAGACGAAATAATTTCGTGTAATAGCATTAAGATTTACAGCGATGATTGATCCCCATAAAAGTCATAAAAGTCAATGGAACGTAATTGATTAAACGGTTGACGGTGTAAGACAATTTACTCTTTGATAAGAATCGTTTAAGAATCTAGATCAATAATTAAAGAATCAGAATTACTCAGAAAATGTGATGTTGCTCATTTGTAATAAAAAATCTTGCTAACATGTCTCATATCGATGATTCTCGGCACGAGCAAAAAAGAGGCGTGGTCGTGCGAAGAGCTGCTGTCGTGCACCGATCTCTAAAATAGACCTCGTGCAAATACAGCTTGTATAATAAACCCGCCGATAGATACTCCGTTTTCCCATTCCTTATTCTTTCTTCTGTCATCCAGACGCTGCACCCGTGGCCGGCTGTATATACCGATAACCAGAACTCCGTCTTTCAAACTGCATTTCGCAATATCTCCCGTAGTCTCGTGAAAATCCAAACGCCAACACCAGCCGGGCGCCTGATAACCAACGGCGTGCGTTCCAGCCTCGTGCGCACGTGTTTCCTCTCTCTCTCTCTCTCTCTCTCTCTCTCTCTCTCTCTCTCTCGAGCTTATATATTATATTGTACTTATCTCTCGCATAGTGGGATAATCATTTTCGCCACAACGCTACGGTTGCAAGTTCCTCTAAGTCGCAATACATGCACAAAAGCCTAGCTTGATACACCCGTTGATTCGGCCTTTTCATATCGGGGCTTTCATATAGTGCTGTACAATCGATGTGTACGAACGTTGCGTAAGAGGTGGTTAGCTTTTGAAATGACGCTTTAAATGTGCCGTTATGTATAGGCGTATATATAAGCTGCGAGAAAGGTAAGAGTGCGCGTGATATACGATTGGCTAAACGGTACATGAAATTGTTGAATTTGTTGAGAAGAAGAAAGCTCATATTGTACATAATAATTATTATAGAATTATATTTCATCTGTGTACTATTACCCTCGGATGAATATTAAGATTAGCCTTTAGCTTATGCGTAATTAAAAAGCTTAATGCAGCGACCCACACTTAGTACGCTTATTAATTACTCTACCAAAGGCTCTTCTTAATGCCAGTTTAGATCTTCGTTGTACGCGCATAATAGCGGAGTAGGAATACTTATTTTTATCTTGCTTCCATCGTTTTAATGAATATAAATTATCGCAATCTTTAATTCCTCTATATTTAATTATACTGCGATCCACTGAGAAAATGCACGCTTGACTCTTTGAAATAGTACTAAGGTCAATAGTAAGTAAATGTTTTAAAAAGACGTGTATACAAAATGTTTTGGCAACCGACGGTACGGAAGAATTTCGTGTCATCCTTGAAATAAAGGTCTAGAATGTACACGGAGAAGCACCATTTTATCGTGACACCATTGTACGAAAGATGGAGATTCGTACGAATAATAGGTGGAGTGAAAGAGAGAAGCAGGAGGAGGAGGACAGCAAGCTCGGCGCTTACAATATTAATCGCCTCGCGAGTCTTACGGTTAATTTACCGAAGCCGCATTTTAAATCACTCAGCGCCTGGTGCTATTAAAGCTTTACCAAGGCGATAAATTAGTTTAGAGTAAAGTTCAACACAAGCTGCGAGATTGATTGTCGAGTATCTATTATCAAATTTACAAATGAAAACCTTTGCAATGCACAGAGTAATAGTTTTCGCGCTTACTTTAATAAGGGATCTTACGGGAAATTCTGTTTCGATATATATTACCGTATTATTTTCATTCGCTGTGTGACTTGTATAAAGTATAGATATGAGCAAATTTAATTGAATAAATATACGATTTTATATAAGATTATTACATTAGTAATATATGCTAATGTAGTGTATATGTAAATAATGTACTTACGCGACAAGGAAGAATTAGTAAATGCATAAATGTCCATTACTCACCTGCAATAAAAAGAAGTTTCAATTAGTGTCGATTCGTACATAATTTTTGCATGTAATATATAAGTGTGTACAAAATTAAATCGTACATTTTATTAATACAATAAATATAATTTACAACTATGACATATATATATTGTTCCATAACTAAATAATTTACAACATTACTATTCTTCAGAACACATAAATTTAGATGTATATATAGCTCTTGAACAGCAATTTATTCTTAAAAAAATAAAACTAAAAGTTATTTATATCATTTCCAAGAAAGTCCGTAACAAAGAGAATGATTAGCTTATAAAGTTGTTTCTCCACATTAGTAATGTAACTTTTTCTTTCATTTTTACAGACTATTCACGCAGAAGTGAAAGCATACAGCAATCATATACGCGGGATACAAATGAAATATCGTCCGGTTGAGAAATCATCGAGTATCACGAAACAAATAGTCATGTGTCTAAATAGTCATTAAACATTTCTTCCTTGGCTTTGAGCATCGCAACTTGGCAACGGATGCTTTCATTCGCTAATCAAAATTTCGTTGTAGATCTGTGCGAAAGTTGCAACAGCTGCAGCGCCGCTGGCAAGCAGCAACGACCAGTTTCTCATATAGCTGAAGTTTCTCGATCCCTATAATTCAGTTTTATCTTTTTGCCGCTAAAAATACTAAATGTAGGCGTCATGGTGACGTTTTCGACAAAGTGGCACTGGCTGGTACCTATACCCTTTTTTTATAAACGATTGCGATAAGTGTTTTCTGGCTAATACTTATATCTAAAATTTATTTTGTGCACAATTGATTCGTTTTGATCGATCTATTCTACCTTACTTATTTTAGAAATTATTGCAAACAATAAATTCAAGTCTTTAATACTTTTAATACTTATATTTATTAATAATTTGATGCTTGTTTTGGATCATAAGAAATTATGAAAAGGCATTTCGGTTTCTTTTCTTGTAAAATATAACTGGAATGTCTTTCAGCAGTAAATTTACGTTTTTAAGGAGATTTTTCTCGTAACGGATTATTCAGCATTAGATAGGTTTTGGTCAAGTAATAAGAATATTCCCTCAGAATCGCCGTACATAATATTATATTTTTAGCTTCTAAATTTTCTGCTAAGTTTGAAAGCATCAATAAGGTATAAGATCCAGTGACTGGGCAGTTTAGGAAAATATTCATACAGTAGTGTTAAGTATCAAACGACCAGTTACTGGATCTTTTAACTTACGTTGTCTAGTCAATAACAATAAAATAGATATGTAGATGTTATCGTTCCAGCTTCTTTTATTAGAAAAGATAAAAAATGAATTAGACGCTCATCGGAGAACCAATTATTATATGTAATTTATTCAAAAGGTTAAAGAGCGTCGTTTCGGAGGTCTTAACAAATTACCTCCCACATCAGACTTGATGACAAGTACTTAACACACATGGTTCTTTTACAAGGCTTTTAAACACTACTAAGAAGCCGATCAAATATTAGATATTTTTTGTCTATTTATTTTTAATTTTTCCTGGGCGTCGCGGTTGTAAATACCTACCTGGTATAGTTTTCTATGACCGTTGGCATATATCAAACCTGACGAGGGAGATAATTGGTTGAGACCTCCGAATCGTTGCTATTTTACGTTTTTAAATAAATTGCATATATTTGGTTCCCCGATGCTCGTCTATTTCATTTTTTATCCTCTGTTACAATAAAACAGATTCCATCCAGGTATAAAAAAGTTTGTCTAAAATATTTATTTCTCTTAGATAAAAATTTATCATATACAACAACACTGTCGCCGCTATGTTTCACAATCACGCTTTCGCAGCAAGATTTAATGCAATGGAAGATCTGGGAGGAATAATGGAGCATGTAACTGTACGTCATCAGTAAAACTACACTTTTTCGTGCTCGTCTCGGGCAAAGCTTATCGGCTGTTCAAACGCGTTCGATCCCTTGCACCAGCCGCCGGCGCCAGTGATAATTTTTTACGTAGTATATGTGATACAAGCGCTATGCGGGACAATCGCGAGGCGTTAACCCGGAGGAAATTATCGTTGGGTCGCGGTAATCAAGACTTCATGCTATGCTTGTGCATTGCGCGTATTTTCCACCCATATCACCTATTACGCGCTAGCATGTTGAGATTTGTTTATAGATTATGGTTTATTTAAATGATTATTGATCTAAATCTAAATATGTGACCAGTCATCATATTTAAATATTCAGTATTTTAAACCTTTCAAATCTGAATTTTTTTTCGACAAGGAAACGGTTTTAACATAATTCGAGGATGAGTCATAGTCATTTTCAGGTCGATTTCTGCAATAAAATTATTTTTTTATTTTTTGGGTTTGCTCGGCTCGTAAGTATACGATAACTTATAACCCAAAAGATCCGCGAGATGCGGAATAGACCACTTTGATCTGATACATAAGGGTAAAATGTAAAAATTTGAGTTTGATCCAAGTAATTCTACAAAAACTAAAATGATATTTGTACATTCTAATATACATTAGGTCTGAAAGGGTTAATAATAAAATGTTTAAATGATCTGCAAAATGGCAAACCCGTTGTAAATATAATATATGAGAATAAGGAAAAAAAAAAATTAAATGCATCGGCCGGGAATCGAACCCGGGCCGCCCGCGTGGCAGGCGAGCATTCTACCACTGAACCACCGATGCTTGCTCTTCAGAATCTCTAAATTTTGAGCGCCTGATTTGAGATCAAATTTTGGTGAATTTTAAGACATTATTAAAATTATAAAAAAAAAAAAAATAATAAAACCTTTATTTAATTTAATTTATTTAATTTATTTATTTATTTATTTATTTATTTATTCACAAACATTAAATGGGCATTTACAACGTTATTAGTAATTAATATAATATCGCAACTAAATAAACTCCCCCTTTTTTATTTATTGAACCAAAAAAAATTACAACAGTAAAATCCTATAGTACTGTAAGTTACAGTAGTAAATCCTACAGACGTGAACATGAGTCACATGTACATTTTTACAGGTCTGGTATATAAAGTAATTAAAACTAAAATTAAAAATTAATATAAAATATATTAACGCTTCTTGTATATATATTCAAGTGAATAACGGTGTACATTATGCTCTGAAACGTAATAAACAGTATAAGTATATTTAGAATGTCATTACAGGTACATTTGATAGAAGAAAAAAAGGAGGATGCCGACGGATGCCCCAACAAATATCAACAGGGAACGTATATAACTACTACAAACATGAAGATTTATGTAAACTTAGATTCCCATACGAATTTGCCCGTAATACAAGTGGGGAAATATTTTAATAGTAAGTTTTTGCACTTGTCACTACTAATTGTAGCACGAAATCTTCATTTTTCTACTTACTTTATTAAACTTCATCCTTATTCTTTTCAATAATCCTCTACTTACTACAACTTCGTTGGCATCCTACTTTGTAGAACTTTAAAATATTGAATTTTATTAGGCCTTCTTAGAACTCGTCACAAGACTGATGTAAATCAGTGAAATCCACTCAGTGAAATCCAAAATATGGATGACCAGAGAAAACTTCATTCCATTTTTAGTACCACAAATAATTATTATTTTTATATCAACCAACTTTGCATCACTTCAGACACTCCACGCGTGAAGTAAATTACTTCGTACACTGTTCAACAAAATGTGTGAATCGAATTTCACACAGTGAGTTGAAAGAAATCTAAAATTGGCCTCGTATACCTTTACCGATAACAATTATTACATGATCAATATACACATTTTAACGCCTTCTTACATACTTTCTGCACTTTTTTGCAGTTTTTTGCACTTTCCTACATATTATTACGCTTAAAGTATGCGTAATAACAATGAAATTCGAGCCCAAATTAACTTTTTCTTAAAACATACTTATTTCAGGCAAAATTCTGCAAGGATGCTGGATGATGGCGATCATCACATCAAGGCGATAACGATGAACATTAAACATAGTTTATATTTATTTTTAAGAAAATCTGCAGTTTATGCATTGTTTTATTTATTAAGCACAGTCAATTCTTGTAAAAGGATCGAGTTTGTGGATATTTTGCAGTACAATAAATGCTGTGTTACGGCCCATAGAATGCATTTGAAATTTGTACACATACACTATCACTAGCGCCAACTACTGGGCACATAGTTTGTCAGATTTTGACTCCGACCTCCTTTTAAAAATCCGTGTATAAGCACTAATTGAGTATTGGTTGAATTATCACTGATTCAAATTTAAGGAGTAGAAAAAATTTACTTGTTACTTTTTCCTATAAACCATTCTAATAAAAATATGATAAAAGAAATAGAATATGTAATGCTAAGTAGTACAATTTGATATGTGACCGAATAATTCTGCACTACTGCATCAGTTCTTTTAGACTCTGGAAATATCGTAAACTTACGGAGGTTTTCGTCACATTGCCAAAGTCCAGATTCATATACTCTACGAAAAATTTCAAGAAATGTATCCTTGTAAGGTGATGCTATTTCAAACAAATATATTCCTGGCACAACACTAAACTGAGGTTTTGCTATTTTCATGGATTTCGCATTATCTGCCACATCCAATAACATTATAGCCTCTACAATATGGGTCAAACAAATAACATTTTTCTTCTTTTTGAAAATTTCTATACACTGTGAAAAGTCATTTAACTTTATCGTCCTTTTCTTTATATTTTGAATGTATACATTATACTCATTTCGAAAAACTAAACCATAAACAAGAGTTTGTACGTAAGGTTGCAACTCAAATTCGTCAATTTCTTTAAATGTATCAAATTTCACATCCCCATATATTATGGTGAAATTTATAATATCTGAAAACAAAATTGTTGAAAACATTAAAACAAGAGTTGCAATACTAATAAAAAAAATTCTATCTGAAGATTTGCGTGGACGAAGAATTATAGATATTCCAAAAAGTAAACCCACTATGTCTAATATTCTTACTTTCTCAGTTGTGATTTTAAGAAGTTGCATCGTATAATTTATAAGTGCAACGACTGCAACAAAGCACAACATATCGATAAGCCTATTGAAAGAAATGTTGATATTGGTGTTAGGGATAATAGGAGCAAGTGCTACACTTGATTTTAGAATATATTCTAAAGGTACATATACTGAATTTGAACTTATCCTTGATATCGGTATAGACACAGCATTAATAGAATCCGTTCGAAAATTCTCGATTGCAGTAGTAATAACATCCCCAAAATTTGCAGTCCCTTCTTTTCCTAAAATATATGTTATAGAAAGGTTTACCCATTTTGCTGCAATTGATATTAAAGGATAATATAAATAATCCATTGTTATATTATTTCCAGTTTTTGAAAGAATACTACTTGGTGGATAGTGGAAAACCAATAATTTAAAAGGGTATCCATTAAAATTTCTTAGTTTTCTTGGAAAGATAGCTGTATCTAATGATAATTCTCTTTTCTTAAAATCGGAAAAAAATGGATTGAAATAATACAGAAAAGATTTGTGATCCCTCTCCGTATTTTTTAAAATGGAGAAATCTAAGAACTTTTTTGACCAAGCATTTCGAAGTATAGTTTCGAAATGGGCATCGCAATCGACATTATCATGAAAGAGAATCAGCAAACATTTCGGACGTGAGTTATTGGAAGGGTATTGTGATATTGAATCTAGTATGTATTTCACACCGTTTAACACGTTCTTGCAGTTGTAATGTAGAATAACATATAATATTTCATGTGAATTATCATTACAACATTCAGCATTGTTATTGCTAAAATAAGACTCATCTAATTTCACTGACGTTGCTGGAATAATTTGTAGCAGCTCCTTAAAAATAGCGTCTTGATCATTGGTTGGCATCTCATTATTAATCAAAAATTTTAGTTGATGTAAACTCAGATCATTCCGTAATAATTGCTGTTTTAAAATGTCCAACCAATTCGGTTTGAATTGATGTCTTGAATCTGCTTTGATAGCATTTACAGTCAGTAGGAAAGTAAAAATAGCAATAATCATTTTAAACTTTTCCTTAAATTATAAATATTTTCTTAATAATTCTTAGTTTAAAGTGTTATCGAAGATAATGATCTATCTATAATACTTACGGCTTAGGTTACAAATTTTTAAATCATTGAGTTTTTTTGCATCTTTTTAGTAGAAAATGCCTTTTACTAATAATACTACTAGACAATTTTACTAGCTCGTTGTCATCTTGTCCCTTTAGAATTTCCTGCTTTACACGTAGTATTGAAATGAATAGGATCAATTTTTTAAAACAATCGATATAACTGTACTCAACATATAAGTGCACTGTAAATATGGATGAAGTCTATTTTTGTGTTATCATTTTTTTAAAACTACAAAATTATACGTTTACAATATAACAATGGCGTACAAATACAAAAAGTGATCATGTTAGATGATAGCGCTCTAAAAAAATATATTAATATTTTTTAATATTATTTTTAATACTATTCTTTCAAGTCACTTGTTTGTAGCCTAGCATATATATATATATGCCTAATTATATTGTCTTTATATATTGAAAATATTATTAATATGAATTACGAAATTAAATTTTGAAGTTATAAGTAGCATCATTTAAAAAAAAGTATATTTTTAAAAATTCATGTTTGCATAGTTAGGTTATTATTACTTAATTTATTTACAAATTATATATTAATTATGGCTGACGCCTTGTCGGGGTAGCGAAGTTACACCTTGGGCAGTCGGTGAGATAAAGCAACAATGGCCGCCGTTAGTACTTAGATGTGTGAACCACTTGCTAGCTGTCGCACTGACTTCGTCCGAGCGCTTATAGGTGTATCCTCATATCCCACAAGATGAGCGGGAGGCATGAAGTGGTATGATACGCAGTTTAACCCTTAGAGGGCCGGGAGTAAGGAATTTCGAAAAATCTTTTTTTTTCTATA
Organism: Megastigmus stigmatizans; assembly: GCA_900490015.1. Lineage (NCBI taxonomy): Eukaryota > Metazoa > Arthropoda > Insecta > Hymenoptera > Megastigmidae > Megastigmus > Megastigmus stigmatizans. Next base: position 467 of record UELV01079691.1, on the reverse strand, counting down.
GAAAAGTGATCTAAAGTCTAGAACATTGGACCAAATTAAAGTCAAATGTTAGTTAGTCAATGACCTTACGCCAAATAGCATATGCTGGTCCTGTACGGTAAAGGTACATGTTGATTGCGACAAAAAAAATTTTATACGATATTCCTCCGATATTTTTCATATCCAAATCCATAGTAGAGGGTTTTTGAGGTTGTTGATTATGAATTTGAGGTCAGATTTCTAAAATTCAAAATGGCGGATCCAATATGGCGGTCTAGATTGTGAAAACTAACAAATACATACCAAATTTTTGAATTGAGAAATGTTCAAATTAATATGGCGGATACAATTTCTGGTATCAAATATATCGTGTTTAAGGACCCTACAGATAAAAAGAAAAAGAACAGAAACAGGAACAGATATAAGAATAACGTTAGTTGGTGTATCTATTATATATATCCTATCTCTCTCTCTCTCTCTCTCTCTCT
>UELV01079685.1:0-23321 GCA_900490015.1 Megastigmus stigmatizans | reverse complement strand
TATATATATATATATATACATATTATACATACATAGTATTTACTAAAGAGTTTTCGCACTATTATACCCATATTATTTAAAAAAAGGAGAAATCTATAATAAAAAAGGTCTGACGAAAAAGTGAGAATTAGATTATAATTAGGGTTATTTTTTAATATAATGAGATGTGTGCAAAGTTAATTGACGCAGTCACTCATTCATTAGGCAAATATCAGAACACTTGCTCTCTAAATCTGAATATGTGGAATTTTCTTCACTTATGAATATCTAGAATTTTTATTTATTGCCAATGAGTTATCTGATAGCGTCATATACAAATATGTAAAATTTTCACTTATTTCACTTCTGAATTCTATCCTCACATATAAAAGTGTGAATTTTCACTTTTTCCCACATGAACTACATTTTCACGAATGAACATATTAAATTTTCACTGATTTTATATGAGAACTCTATTTTCACTGATAAATATGTGCATTTTCACTATTTCACGTATATATACGTCTGCCTTTGTCTCGCATTGTCTCGTTCTTACAGGAATTGACAGAAACGCATTAGATTCGGTTATACTGTGACGCCACGATTTTGTTTGATCGTCTCTTCAAGGCTTACTACGCACTAAATGTATATATTTAACTATGTTGAAAAATCTCTACGATTTTTTAGAAACATGAACACCAGATATCAAAATTACATCGTACAATATTTATGTATAAGTTAAATTAGATATTAATTAAACATTCTATTCTAAAATATTTAGCTAATGAAAGATTATTTAATTAAAACAAAAAACAAAATAATTTATATTTTAGATAAACAGATATTAATAATTACGAGGAATATGTGAAATTGACATTAATTCGCTTAAAATAAAAAAATTTATTTATAATCGTAATTATTATATTATTTTTTTTTTAATTTTGTTGTGAGAATGAATGTCAAGAATTATAATATTTTCAAGGCAAAATATATGTAAAAATTATACTGTGATTTAAAATGACAAGTTTTTCTGTAAGACAAAAGAATAGCAATCGTGCACATATTTATAGTGATTATTTATTTATTTTGATGTAAAATAACACTTTTTACGATACATGAACTGGTATTCGGTATTCAATATTCGACAATCGACATTCGATCCAACAATGAATATGAAATTACACTTATCCATATAGTAATTACTTACAAATTTCAACGTGATGTGTGACTTATTTACCCAAATTTTCAGTTTGGATAAAGAGGTATCTCGAGATTTCATTTTTTTCTTTTAAATTGAAGTTAATAATGATAACTCAAAAATCAAAATTATAAATAAAGTGAGGTTTCGATGTTTCTCTCGTATAGAGAACCGTAGTCAGAAGTAAAAGAAGCTGCTCGCCGGGAGAACAATTGATTTAGTCATTCTCGTAACATCCGAAAACAGGTACTTATTAGAGTTTGAGCATCGGCTAAAAACAAATGGTCTGAATATTTATTAATTTATTTATAATTTTAATTTTTGCGTTACTATGAACTTATATTTGAAAGAAAATAATGTACTCGGAAGATACGTGTTTTTTTCCAAAGTGGCCGACTTATCCAACTATAAGAAATGTGCGCATAGTCACGTGTAGTCTGTGACTATGCGCATATTTAGATTTAGTAAGTGTATATATGAGTGGTAAGAAGGTAAGATTTATCAATTGAATATGTATAAGAGGTAACTATTTGAAGAATAGTATATTATGTTTTTTCCTCATACCAGTGCCTAAAGTACGGGGCTCATGAGGACTATGACTTTTCCAGCTCTCATCGTTATATCATGAAATATCAGTATCCAATCAGTAATTGATCAAGTTTAGTTCCGAATCTCATGGGATAGCCACAGCAACTCCGAATCAAGTGTTCGAGTCCCTTACAAGCTACACTCAGTACAGCTAGAAGTATCGGCTTGAAAACAAGTTCGCAAGCAAAAAAGAAAATTCAGCTCAGATGCAATTCAAGGTTTTTATACGAAGACGCTCGGTGCTCCGTCAATTCAGAGCTCCCATCAAGTTGCGCGGCGAAATAGTTTCGCCGGAATCGGCCTACATAAAGAGCCTCGAATTCGAGGAGCTCGCTCGAGATAGATCCCTGCAGCAGCAGCAGCAGCAGCAGCAGTAGCGCGGAGCTCGCGCCGAGTGCAGCTGTACCGAAGTCGCGTCGCGAGCCAAGAGAAAGCCTCGAGCATCGCAACATAATTTGCTGCCGTAATAATATCGCTCCCGTGCGGTGTCGCGCTCGCAGCTCATCTGTCCACTCACCTGCGTTTAATGGAGCTCCTTCAGGGTCGCGCGTTCGAGCCCGGCGGCGGCGGCGGCGGCGGCGAGTTCGAGAAAGAGGCTGCTGGAGTCGAGCGTTAGCGAGCGAAGCTGCAGCAGGAGTTCCGCCGGTGTCTCGTGCAGGCCGGTAGCTGCTGCGGGAGCTGATGATGCCGCTGATGGGCCGGCTGCGCTGGCGGGACCGATCGACCGCGTCGTTTCGCTTCCTCTACGTAGGCGCGGGCGCTCCCGGGCGCGCGAGGCCCGCTCTGCATCTCTCGCCGCTCCCCGCGGCTCCTATAAGCTTTGCTGTCGCGCTGCTGCTCCTTCTCTCTGGATTTTGGGTTTACTTTTGTTTTATGATTTATAGGTATTGTGGAGAAGCAGAACAACGGACAAATCTGCACGGCGCTGCTTCGATTGCGCGATGCGTGTTTTTAAAAAGCGTTTAATAGCTTTGCTCGATGCCCGCTTGGAGTGTTATATGAGACGCATTATTCTTGGGATTTCTACTAAAATTGAAATGCTCGCTGCATTTTAACTAGCTACTTATGTTAGTGGGATGCGCTCATCGCACGGTGCTATATGATTGAAAAGTTGTTCAGATTCGGTAGTGTATACCGGCAACCAATCGATTCAAGAATAGAATGCTTTTGTAAACAGTGTTAAAATTGAGTTGTGTGCAACAAAAAAAGCATTAGTATACTGCGAATGATAAAAACACGGAATAAGGTGTACATATATATATATATATATAATATGGTATATGGATGTGCTAGAAGAATCTACGCTTAAATGAGATGTGAAGATCGGTGTGTAAAAGGGTATACGACTTGTTGATTTACAGTTATACACGCTAAAGCTTTATACTCAAAGTCAGTGACCTACAGCTAAAAGAAATCTAGTTTGCTCTATTTAAAAATGGAAATTTGGCGTCTAGTTCTTGTAGCACATTCCTCGCTAATGACCGGTGATTATTACTTTATCATTTCACGATCGTTTGATAATAACCCGCGTGTTAATAATTAAACGGAATTTTATTATATTCCCGGAAAACTAATAAGACTATAATTGTTTAAAATCGTTAAAGCCTGGGCTAGATCATGATTATGCACAAAGTGGGCCTCTAGGTATCTCTATTAAATTCTCTCAACATACCTATATAGCTTATATATACCGCCCGTAATTAGCTGAGTGCCCTATAGAATTCTAGCGTCCTACTGCTAATTCAAGCGCACACAATGACAAAATCCAAAAGAACCTTATGACCCGGCGAGGAAAAAAAACGAAGTGAATGATGCTAACCAAGTCAGTGCGGAGAGGTGAAATTCGAGTGGTCTTGTCGGCGCATCGGTCTATACAACCATCCAGTCCAGCACGTCGCACCCAGCAACAGCAGTGCTACTCGAGAGCTCGGGGCCCTGTTTTTCAACCGCAATTCCCGCTGACGCCTGCATTCGCGCGTGCAATCGCCTCGCAGTCCTCTACGGCTGTCGATCCTCTCGGCGAGTCCTCGTGGACACCAGACGCTGCAGCCGACGAGCTGCGGAAAAAACGCCGAAGTCGACTCGCGCTGCACTTGGGAAAAACCTTCAACTCTCGGCCGAGCGATGCTCTATCGAGGCTTTATCCGAGACGAGAAACTGACCGCTCTCGGCGGCGGCGGCGGCGGCGGCGGCGGCGGCGACGACTCGCTCACCTTCGCTGTTCGGCTGCTCGACTATATGCAGCGCTCGCGAGAAGGCGAGAGAACGAGAGACACGCGCTCGCGCACACGATATACGTAGTGCGGCACACTCGAGTGCAGCGCCTATACAGTGGCACTGCGCGAGAGACAGCGACAGGCGGCTGCAGAGCGGCTTGCTACGCGGACCGACTTGCGCTCGAGCGGGACTCTGACCGACGACTGGGACTTTCCCCTCGTGCCACTTGTCGATAGGCCGTTGCTCCATCGCCGAGCCGCTGCGGCCGCGGCGGGCCCCCTGCGCTCGCCAAACGGGAGAGACGCGTGCGTTCTGCCGCCGCTGCTTCGAGTTTTCGCGGCACTTGCCTGGACCTGTACGCGATTTGGTAATCGTCGTTGGTCTTGGGATTTATGACTTACCGAGGAGACGTTGAGCCCAGCCAGCCGCTGGGGACAATCCTTTGATACCGTGCACTTTGGCATATTACCTGTTATTGACACTCTCGATGTTAAACTGATTTTACTTTCTGTTCTCAGCAGCGCGCATATTCTTTGGGACCTTTACACTTTGATCGTGCGCTCCCATTAATCGCTGAAAATCATTCATTCTGTTCAACAATATTGATTCGTTATCGTTTTCATACGCTTACAGAAATATTGCCGTAAATATTATTATAGGCTTCTCAAAGTACAACTCCGAACTAAACGTTAGCACTTGCAGTTATTTTACAGAATTTAAATCGAATTAGTCTTTATACCCAACGGACACATGAAGAAAATGAAAATTTGATTTTTGTTCCATGAAATCTATATAGAAATAAATTATAATAGACTAGATTATTTACTTTCTTTTGGATTTGAAAACAGTCTAAATTCTCCGAGAGAAACTATGTATATTGTTTTACCAATATGCCTTCTCGGGACTGAAAATACAGTGTTTTTATAAAATCTGTTAGAAAAAAAAATTTTTTGCTCATAGCTCGATATAGTCTTGAATTTGTAATAAATTATAATGTCGAGTATAATAAGAATAGTTTTAAATCGTGTAATTCTTATTTTTTAAGTTTCTTATCAGTTACGGCGACTGCATTTATTAAAATTATATACTTTTTGTGCTCAAAAGAGTGGTAGATTTTTGTATGTTTATCTTTTTATCCTAAACAAATTTTTATTCACTGTGAGCAATCTTTCCAAGTTGGTTTTACATTCATTGTATTGGGACGCCTTATGAATAAATAAATATTTATTATTGAGCCCACAATAGTTATACTGATCACTGTATACATATTTATCAAACCATGGTTACAGTTTATTATTTTAATAATTATCGCTTTTTTTCAATCATCATACTTTTTCTCGATTAAAATGATGGTATTATAGCAAAGAACCATATATTATATGTACATAAATATTTTTGTATTGTATTCTAAGCTGTAATCTCTAAATACAGATGCATATAATGTTAAAGATATTTTAAAAAACTTATAGAAATCAAACATCTTTAAAGTTGTAATATAATAAAAAATTTACAAAGGCTAGGTAGAATTGATAGTTGAAGCTATTATGCTTCACTCAAACGATATTTGACTACGGTACGGTTACACACGAAAAAATGTGGTTCTAAAATCCGAAAATTCAAAACGTTTCAGCTAATATGTTAAAAAGGATTATCAAACTTTGCTTGATCAAAACTCATAAATCCAGCATATATCTATAAATAAATTCTAGCGACAATTGATACGCATACATGCCAGTAAATCATTCTAAATATACGCAAAACTTACCACTTAATCAATTGCAAGTATTATAACTTATATAATATGCTATATCATTATTAATAGACCATTTATTATACGTTTATTTCATGGCCACTATCCCTATGCATAATAAACATTTTTATTCCGACAATTAAAATCTTACGATATGTCTTGTAAGTGAGTATAGTTATTATTGTAATGATACGCGAAGTGTTTTACATTTGTACAAAAACCTACACAAAAATATATGATATATTAAAAATTAAATTTAGAAAAAGCTTCCATAATTTAACGTAAGGGTATTTCCACATTATAATTATTCAAATTGTTGCGTTATAAGTAAAGTAATTACAATAGCCATTGTTGAAAAAAAAAATATTATAAAAAATTAATTACAAGCAATTTTTAACTATTCATACACAAATTTAAGTGTTTTAGTATTAGTATAACTAATATTAATAAAATAAAACCATGGATGATTATATATGTATCAATTCCATAAAAAGAATTTATTATATTACCCAAAACTAATAATGAATGGAGCCTTAATAATATAATAAGAAGAATACTAGGTAGCGATTTTGTGAAATTTTCTAGCGACATGAATGTAAAAGCATACATAGAAAAATTGTCTTCAAGAGTAGTTATCTTACTGATGCAGCCAAGTAGTGTCTAATAAGTATTTTGAACTTGTAGATAGTGTGAATTTTAAAGAGAATCGAGCTAAGGATGCCTGGCACTGTACCGAAACATGAATTTTCTTCAAAGCTGCAGCTAATAGTCCCATGCCCATATAAGGCGAAGCTTATAAAATCGCTCGAAGTCAGTTGGTAGATCGTAAAAAGGCGAACAGAGCAGTATGAGAGATCGGCGCGGCGGCGGCTTTTGCAGGCGCGAATTTTCACAAAAATTTCCTCTCCGCACCAGGCGTCGAACTCGCCTATAAGCTATAGGCGTGCAGGCGGTACAGTCACGGCTGAAAAGCCAGGGCCCTTGAGTAGCGGCGGTTGCGCGCACCGCGAGCCGTCCCGCAGCCAACGCTCGGCCGCGCGTATTGGGACTGTAATACCGTTGCAGCGCAGCGCTGCACGTATATATTTAGCGCGTGCGAGTGAATGCATCGCGCTCCAGCGCGCTGGACCAGAAATTCCCGATCGCGCGGCGGCGACGTTCGATCTCGCCGGGGCGGCGCGGTGGTGAGGCGGGTTTCCGAAGGACACTCGCCGCCGCCGTGCACAGTCCACGGTCCACGGTTGCTGCTGCTATATAGCTATCTATGCATGCGTATATAAGCGCACGGCTACTACGCGTTCCTGCACCGAGCATTGCGCTCTCTGCGCTCTCCTTTTGTATAATGGGAGGTTTCGCGCTACTCCTTCTTTTTCACGCACTCGTTCGGCTTCGCCTCTTTGCATACCTACTTTATCCTCTTGCCGTTGCGCACCGATTTGTCCCCGAGTTACTTTGCGCGGCTGTCATTTCAGCTGCCCCGCGATGGGCAGTTTTACAGGCTGATTTGGGAATCGATTCTTTCACGTTCACATGATGCCTGTGGCTGCCAATCAACTGGCCTTTCCAAACTAATGTTTACCCTCAGACATATAAAGACACTAAATAAATAATTGGAGTGTCGATTGTTTTATCAAATAACTATAGCTGCATTGCATTTTTATGTTTAAGATAACTCACAGGCCAAACTCCGAGAAAAATGTGTTTTGAATACATTTACCATCATTTTGAAAATTGTTTCCATAAAATTAATATACAAACATCCCTGTGGAAATAGAACACATTTCCGGACTAGACATTAGCTGAGACCTATAATTTTTTTAACTCTTTCAGATCTGAATTATTTTTTCGACGAGGAAACATTTTCAAAATAATTCGAAAATGATTGATGGCCATTTTCAAGTTGATTAATTTGTTGGGTTTTCTCGGCTCCTATTCGATATATGCTAACTTATAACCTCATTACGAGATAAGCCACTTTGATCTGATACATGTGTTTATAATGTGAAAAACTGAGTTTTTTTCACATAATTCCACAAAAACCAAAATAACTGTTGTTCATTCCAATGTAGATTTGGCCTGAAAGGGTTAATTTGGAGAAACAATAGTGTATTTTTTGTGTGTCATAGAACACTTGTTGTGTATATTATTCCAGTGCAACCGATGTACGATTTTTATATTTTCGTAGCAATTTTTACTTCTAGTCATTATACAATCTATTATGTTTTAATTTAAACTTGTAAAAAAATAGAAATCGATAAAAAAACCTGACATTAACTCATTCACGGTATCCTCATGGTGTTAATGTCATAATAATTATAGTACTGCACTCGCTAGATATGCTCATTTTCATCGATTAGAAAGTTAGATTCGAAACAAAATTATCTTTACAGGGAGATAGAATTTTATTTAAAACCATAGGATAAGTAATTTCGAGCAGATACCATTACACAACTCTAATAATACATTTTGTCTCAGTTCTGAATCTGGAAAAATACTGCATTAAATGTTGTTCCCTATAATAGTTGGTAATAATCTGATTAATAAGCTATAATAAGCTGATTCGTGATGTAGACTTCTGTTATCGTCAAGAATCGCCGCAGTAGACCGCAATTACAAAATTTATCTCTTCCGCGTAATGGCGTAAATCCTCGCTTCTCAAACACGGATGGAGCAAAACGTTTTCTTAAAAACCACCGAATATTAGGTACTTTTCATATTAATGTATTTTCTTGCGACAAAACATCTGCGATACTTGGAATCTGTAGCGTCACATTTTCACAGGATTTTCTGCTTTGTCACTATAACCTTGTATCTGGCGTAACATCTGATGAGCCCGACTTGCCTATCCAGTACACCGGTGCATAATTCATAGGTGGGTGATGAAAATTTGAAAAATTGCATATGAATTATTAGAAATATTCATGTATTTTATTACGATATAATCAATCAAGATTTTTAATTGGTACACTGGTTTGTATTGCTCAATTTGGAGATCTACAACTCTTTTAAAATTTATAATACCTTTATAAGACCTTTATTTTTATAAATGCTAAGTATATTTTATTTAAAATTATACGTTTAAACTATTTTAAGATCCATTATACACAATTTTTATTGAAGTATCTGAAAAAATATTAAATAGAACTCCACCTTTTATTCTTCTGCCATTCTAAATTTAATTTGTGTTAATAAAAATAATAAATACTTCAAAAATAAAAATTAACACAAAAAGTATGACGGAAAATTTTAGTTTTTAAACGTTACAACTTATGGAAGTAAAAATTTGATCTTTTATTGAATGTTCTGTTAAATTTTTACATTTCAAAAGCATAAAAATTGTGTTGCTCTTCGAAAATATAAGGGGTTCTTGGAGAGTTGGAAAGATTTCTACCTTATCACTATGATGGACGCAATTTTATAAGACCAGCAGATGATTCGAGGCTGGTGTATATTTAATTTAAAAAAAGAAAGTGCTATGATTCCCATACATAAGAGTAAAATTTTAGTTATTGCAGAGAGAATTTTAGTTATTTTAAAATTTTTTTGCAATAACTAGAGCCGTGACAGTATGTAGCAACTTATATCATTATATATTCACAGAGTCCTCTTTAAAGCTCAAAGACCACAAGTCCTTGATAGAATTTATGTTACTAAATTATGTAGATTATACTCTTTTAATTATTGTTATATCTGTATTTTTAAGTTGGTTTTTTTCATATTCATTTACAGTTAATCGAAATTGTACATTTTAACTGAATTCTACATTTTTGAACTTAATTAAATGAAAATTATTTACAGAATTTTGAGATACTTTAAACAGTTAATCATCATCACCTAGGCAATGTGAGGCTTTAAAAGAAATTGTATTATTATAAAATATAAGACATTAGCAATTTAAAAAGATTTTGGTTCCAACCCACAGACAAACGGATACTCTACACATTGATTATCATAACTCTACGAACATATGATAATTTATTCCCATACTATTTATAGATGGCTGTACGCAATTGTAAAATAAAAACTCTTAAACATTGGTAAATCCTTGCACCAAAAACGGTCAATTTAAAGACCCTGAAAAGTTGAATACATGTATAGTACACCAAATGTAGGTCCACCAGTAGATCACAGTTACATTTTATGATATTCAGCCTATGAGATGCACATTCTTTCCGAATAGATCGAGAAAGGATTATTATAAAAATGTTAGAAATACAGGATAATGTAGAAATAATGTAACTTTGACTTTAATTTTTTTTAAATGACGTTTTGACAACTATATAAATAAAAAGCTTTACCATTAATTAATGTATATTTATTTGCATAAGCTCTATAATTGCATCTAAAATTCTCGAAAATTCTAAAAAAAACTGTAAAAATATATTTAAAATTATATATTTAATTTATTATTTAATGAATGACCTTAATTAATTATTTATAAATATAGTATATCAATTTACACGATATTATTTATCATTGTTACCTATTTATAATTGATTAACAAAAAATCTTGAAATGTACTTAAATTAAAAGCATTAGTTTATTAAATACTAAAAATCAAATATGATTGAAATATACATTATTTATACAACATTACGAATAAAAAATTCTGTCTATCATATATTTTAAAGTTAAGTCATGGTTAAGTTAAGTTATATTTTAAAAAAGCTTGGTTTGTTACAGCGTGATTACTTACATTCGTATTTTAAATTAGAAAATTAGTCAAGAACAGAATATTTTCTACTTAATAATTATAAGAATACTAATAAAATAACAAGTATAAATTTGTAATTTTATATACAAATCAATTATCTTATTTTTAATAATTAACAATGTAGAAATACTAATAATTCCTTCATTACCTACTTATGTATGGTACATAAAGTGAGTTCTCGAATATTTGTAGAGATGGCGTCAGACCTCACATAAAATAGCAATATAGGTTTTCAATTTGAGCATACTTATTATTATTTATTATATTAAAATAGTCTGTTATATACGTTAAGATAAAATAATTGAAATTTTTAAAGATTAACCATTAAACAAGAAGCGTCATAAAAAATCGCTAACTAAAGTGACAAATACTTATCGGATTCCTTAAATGCAGTTTTTTAACACAGCAATTTACAATTATATTTAATGATTAGCTAAATATTACTTATTCCTATTATTAGATAAGATATACCTTTTTCATAATAATTCTTAAATATTCTTACTAGTCCCGGTAACGGTCTTTGATTAATTAAGAGGATTAGAAAAAGCAGTATAGTTTTACAAGTACAAAGAATAAAATAAAAGTATACCCTGAATTTTTTAACAACATTTTTATTCTTAAATATTTTATTGTCACAGTAAAGAAAACGTAATTATTAAATATCAATTATTCAGTGAATCATAAACATTTAAAGATAAAGTTTTATTTGAATCGGTTGTTGATTTTAAACACGTGGAGGAACAGTGTTAGTTGATCAATAAAAAATCCAGTTTTTGATCAAACTTTAGCATTAAATAACACGAATTGCTATACAAAAAATAATAGATATAAAATAGATAGCAATCAAGTAAATGATATAAAAAAATAAAAGATTCATGCAGTAAAGAGTAAGGAGAACGGGAGAGAAACTGATCAAATGCCGGTAACCAGTAACGATACCTATATTAGTATCAAAGACCGGATTTTATTTTATTTGCATTTGCATTTATTTAATTTTTGAGGGTTCGTAAATATAAAAAAAAATATTTTAGATGAAAGTAATTTATTGTATAAAATTCATAAGTACCTAAATAAAGTATACAAATAACTGTATTTTTTATGAGAAAATGTACGATGATTGATCAAGAGATGCCCAGAAATGTGGTTTTTCGATTTCACAACAACTTCAGGAAATTTCGTTTTATGTAAAATAATGAAATATGTGTCTTGGTATTTTAAATGGATCTTAATTTTTTAAATAACATCTGAGAGGATATCGATCTTTAATGGTCACATTCTGAGTTGCATATGATAATAAAAATATGAAATGTGATTTGTATTGACCATTTTAATTAAAACATTCGAAAGTTTTTAGTCATCAAACAATATATTCATTTTTATTATTATATATATTGTAATTATATGAATGTTAGTATCAGCGTTTCATTAATATCCTTACATGCTTTCATTTAAGAGTTTGTAGAGAAGTCAAAAGCTTGACCTATTCAAGGATTATGAAGATTGAAAATCCGTCTTGTACCTAAGATTCATGGTCATTTTTGCACTAGTTTAAAGTGTAAAATTGAGATTAACGTTTAATAATTTATAACTTATGAAGGAACCCAGACTTTGACTTTTGCAACCACTCAATTAAAAGAAATTAATTCTCAACTTTTATTTTTTATTTTGCCATATTTTTATAAGATTTTGATGCTATTATTTATTTTTATAAGATTTTTCGATTACTTGAAATATGATTATCACAAAAACAAAGGCCCATTCTAAGAATCGTTGTGAATTGTGCTCATTAATTCGCATGTAAAGGAAGTTCCCAAAGTTTGATCAAAATATAGAGTCTACATCACCCACTATATACTTGACAATGGGTTAATAGCAGTAATTGTGCACATGGCAAATGCCGACTGAACCATAACAGATCTCATCGCCGTTTATCCAACTATAACTGGAACAAAACAAGAATTCTTTCTCCAGATATCAACAGAATCATTAGCCTAGCAAATAAGATCATTAACGCAGCAGCACAGGATAATAACACAAGTAAAGATTCACGATCAGCAAGAGTAAATCAACAAACTATGAATGACAACTGTGTTTTTTATAACAATCCAAAAATAGAGGGAATAAATCACATACACTTTGTTAAAGAATTGAACTTAAAAAGAGAAACACTCACAGATATACCTATAGAAACAGTTTTCTCGACAATTGACCATATAGCAAAAGAAAATACAGATAATATACTCTCAAGATGTAGAATAAATCCACCAGGTAAACCGATCAAGGAAAATAACAGTTATAGAATGTCATACGGTGACACCAATTACTTGGGAAACAATAAAGCTCTTCTATATTTCTATAGAGGAGTAAGAGGGACACAGGCATTTACAAACTCAATTTACCCCTTAGAAGAACAACCAAAACATAAAGATCTAATAGTAGTTCATGACATCGTTTTTACTTCGACCTGCAAATGTAATTCAATCTTACAACACAGAGAGATGTTCCCACATTACAGGGTGACATGCGCAGTTGGACTAACATGTCCCGCCAGACTAAACAACATTGAAAAATAAATATTCAAGAGAAGCAGAAATGCTTCAACAGAGATGTATACGACAGCCAGATCTATGCTAGCAAGATACTGGAGATGCAGATATCAAATTTCAAGATCAAGTTTAAGAATAAGCATGCATTTTGCGATTTTCTGATTTGACCTAGTAACCAAGTTACCAGGATATAAGTACAGATTTGAGTAGATTGCAGGCTTTTTTTATTAGTTTTTAAGTTAGTTTTAAGTGTTTTTAAAATTTTTAAATTTTAGTTTATATAGAGCCAGATCAGCGCGCAGGATTTTATATTCTCTGCTGGATTACTTCATTGTAATGTAAACTTTGTGCAATATTCTCTGTAATTATTGTACATACTCTGGTTTAAATAAATAATAATACATTGTAAATTGGCCTTAATTATTTGCAACAATCTCACAAAGAAGGTTAGAAGAATTGATCGCAGCGAACAAATTTTTTACGTTTATTTATTAGTGATGTTTCGGGAGTTTCAGTATACTTCTCTCTTCAGGATTTTACTTGGCCAAGCTTGAAGAAGGGAGTATTCTGAAACTCCCGAAACGTCGCTAATAAATAAACGTAAAAAATCTGTTCGCTGCGATCAATTCTTCCAACCTTCTTCTTTGTGGTTAATAGCAATGCTTATAAAGTTACAGTCAGTATAATAACGATTATTTTTAATAGCTTTTTCATAATTAGAACGCACAGGGATTTTATGGATTAAATTTAATTTCTAAATCTAAAGTTTAAGGCACGATAGTTTATAGTTGTTCATTGCAAAAACTAATCAGGAAATATATTTATACTGGTATGAATGTCAACATTTTTCTAGTTTATAAAAATGACACCGGCACACAAACAAAGTGGTTTATACTTTTGACCAGATCCACGTATATTAATGTATTTTGATGCGCTGAATCCGATTCTGAAGTCGGTTTAGCTCAAGCACTCACAAAATTTTGAGTAAATCGCAAAAAATATCGAATAATCGCGAAAAATCACGTTAGTGAGCCCGAGGAAATTAGGAATTTTTTTTCTGAACTTGATCAAGTGTGTTTCTTATGTATTTTGATGCGCTGAATCCGAATCTGAAGTCTGTTTAGCTCGAAAACCATCCAAATTCTAAGTAAATCGCAAAAAAAAAATGAGAAAATCCCTGCAAAGCGCGAAAAATCACGTTAGTGAGTAAGAGAAAATTCGGAAAAAAAATTTGTGACCTTGATCAAGTGTGTTTCTTATGTATTTTGATCCACAGAATTACATAAAAAAACTCGAAAAATATGTCATGGATATCTTTATCTCTATATTCTATATAACAGAAATATGTCATCATGTTGATATCCCATCTTCCTTTGTATCAATTCTCCACTTATATTATATATGGTTTGACGGATATCTTGATAGAATCATTCTCCTTGTTCTTCTCTGTAGTCTCCAAGGTTTTGTACTCACAGTGAGATTGTAGGAAATGAAATTTGAGACTCATCAAGTAACCTAGTTGTAGTAATTTCTCAACAACTCTTTGAGCAATATTGAAAATACTCTCTTCTAATTCCGCATCACTTATCGCGGAAACCTTCTCTCCTAAATATTGAAAACTGTCATCATCCTTGTTCAGAGCTTTGACAAACTGCTTCATCGGACCAAGCTTGATATGAAGAGGTGGTCGCAGAATTTTTGAAGGATCTGGGTTGATGCTCCTCGATCCTGGATGAAACTCCGTTCTTTTTGGCCATAATCGGTTTTGTAAATCTCTGCTGCGCTCATTTTCCAGTTTTCCCCATCGTATTAACATCATGTAACACTGGTCACAAACTATATATGGCACCTAGTTCACATCTTGGTTGGTAATTTCAAAACTAAAGAATCTCTGTAAAGAGATTTCAATTTATCAGATAAAGGCGTCCGATATTTGGAAACTTCAAATTCACCACAAACAAAACAAAACGCATCAGGACTTTTATCACACTCGTATGAGTTATTTCTCGAAGCATTATACTCTACAAAGGCCAAGTTACCTACTTACCTACTTGCCGCTTGATGACGACGCCAGCTCCGGACCCACTTTTTCATCCTGACAAGCCATCGATACTGTGGTTCCGAAACATTTACTGCTTGTTCCTGTCATGACTGCATGAATGCCGTTAGCTCAGGTACTCTGCCAGATGGGTCTATTGCCCATTGTCATCCCGTGGAGGTGCCCTAGTTATAGGCACAAGCACGGGTATTATGAAAACCCTGATGTGTTCTGTTTACTTCCTAAACTCTTATTTTGACTACTTTCCTCAAAATCTTGGAGACTACAGTGAATAACAAAGCGGACGATTCCATCAAGATATAAGTCAAACGGAGAATCGATATCAACTAAAATGGGGTCAACACGATGACAAATTTCTGTTGGATACTAAAGAGAGAACGAATCAGAATA
Source organism: Megastigmus stigmatizans (assembly GCA_900490015.1). Taxonomy (NCBI): domain Eukaryota; kingdom Metazoa; phylum Arthropoda; class Insecta; order Hymenoptera; family Megastigmidae; genus Megastigmus; species Megastigmus stigmatizans. Next base: position 7,880 of record UELV01079685.1, on the reverse strand, counting down.
GAGAGAAGAGAAAGAGGCACTCGTTGCATAGGTCATTAGAACAGAAGAGTTCGTTACAGGAGTTCGTTACAAGATAAAAAAAGTGTAAGAGCAACATCAAAGAAAACCTGATTCCAGTCAGTAGAATTTATTTCGAATTAATTCATATCCATGAAATATTTTGCAATTTCCATTTTTTTTACTATTTTTGAAAAATTTTTGGATTATGGGACTCAAGAGACTTTAGATTCGAACTTATCTCGTTAAAATATATGAGAAGATCATTTGATCTAATATAGAAATAATTTTTACAAGTTTCTCACGCTCATTAATATGATTTTCGCCATTTACAAATATTTTTTTTGCGATTTTCGCAAAATATGTGGGTAGTGCAGTTAAATCGATTTCAGAATTTGTTTTAAGTGCATCAAAATACATAAGAAACGCACTTGATCAAGGTCAGAAAACAATTTTGCCAAATTTTCTCGTGCTCACTAATGTGATTTTTAACGATTTTTGCGACTTTTCGCGGTTTTCACGTTTTTACGCGGTTGTCACGATTTTTCGTTGTTTTTTCGATTTACTCAAAATTTCGAGGTGTTTGAGTTGAACGGAATACAGATTCGAATTCAGCGCATCAAAATACGTAAAGATAGGTGGTTAAGCTTGAAAGTGACATGTAGCCATCATTGCTATAAATTACTGATTTTAAATGGTTCAATTGAAAGGTAATTATGTAATGTTATAAAATTTGAAATACAGAATAACTTAGAAATCGTATCATTCAAAAATCCAAAGAGTGAAAATTTTACTCGATCTACGAGTGAAACCTAAGTTAAACAAAATTATATTTTAACAGTATGTACAGCACATACATTTAATGTTAATAACTCGAACTTCTGTCACCAATGTTACGAAAATGTAGCATTATAACTCAGCTATTCTACAGAAAAACTCTTTTATAATTGACATTTTTCTTAGTTAATATAATACTTTTACAGTAATGAATAAAAATAAATTTTTACTTCAATTAGTCAAATGTGGCGATCAAAGGGTTAATGATAAATGGTTCATTGTTTTTTTTTTATATTAGTTAAAATAATTACTTACAAATACAATTTATACTTAAATTTTACTTCGAGCACTAGGGTCTTGCCATCTTTAAAATTAAAAGTTAAGATATTGATAATATAACTGACGAGGATAAAGCAGTAGCCAGCTCGTTTCAAAATTTTCAAAAAGCATATCCAATTTAAGGGCAGTAATTTTTTAGAATGAACATGAATTATTTGTTACAGTAACTGCCAAACTCATTATTCTTTGATTCTAAATCCATTTCTTTACATGCGCAAAACTTGCAGTAAAATTATTCGACAACATGAAAATTTAGCTGCGCAGTTATAGGAGAAAAAGGAAGATGTAGAAGGATGTAGAAGAAGAGCAGTAACCGCCGCCGTCGGTCGTGTGTATACGCGTAAGGGAGAGGAAGGGGAAAAGAGGAGGTGATGGTCTTCCAAAAATTTTGAAAGAGCCGCAACGAAGAAAGTGTCATGGAAAATCCAAACAATGCCTCATCATCATGCTCCAGCGCGCGCTGCGTCTATTTCGTAACGAGGCCGTTCCCGCGGGCGCGGGTCGGCACTTCTCTTTTTTTTCGCGCTCAGCTCAAGCGCCTCATGAGTGACGCTCTCGTCCAGCAATCGTTATGTCTTTTACGAAATAACTACAGCTCCAGTTTTGCGCGTTGCTGGTGCTGCTGGGATCGCCCTTAGTCCCGAAGACATTTTTAATTTTTAATCAGTTCTGTACATTCACAGCTGTTTACAGTCACTTGGTAACATTTTTTTCTCGTCTATTGTTAGAGTGTAAAAACAATAATATTAAGCCGTGAGCTTTTGTACTACTATAGCCCAGATTTTCTATAATTACTGGAAATATTGATGACCCAGGGTTACTTATTTATAACTCGTTCATACCAAAACGACCTAAATTTAGGGCAAGATACTCAACTACGGACACATTGACTAAAGTTCTGCAATTATTATTATACTATCACTACATCTCAACAGAATATACAGATTTTGTTGTTTTAAGTCATTGCTTAACGTCTTTGGTGTCAAAAGAAAAAGTATATATGTCATAGTTTATTCACGTTTATTCATAAATAAACGAAATAAAATAAATAATTCGGCAACCGTATTACTGACACCCGACCCGACATCGAACCTTAAAGCCATTTAAAAAGCACGTAAAATGTATAGGACATATTACTGACATCCCATCTACTGACATTTAGCTCAAAATTACAATGTAACAAATTAATTTGGTCGTGTGCATATTAGGAAATCATCAGCAGAATTCATAAAAAAGTATAAATTATGTAATTAAGATATGAAAAATTCTATAAAATTTTAAAAATCGGCCAAAAAGTCGTCATATTGAATCTGCCATTTTGAATTTTCAGTTCTAGCTGGCAGCTATTTTTAGCTAAGGTCTCTTGCCGCCGTCTCGCACTATGGATCTGTAAGCCACCAGATCCATAGCGCCAGGACGATCCATAGCAGCATCCTATTGCAATATGAGAAAATTAAAGAAAAATCTAGCTAGAAATTGATCTCAGATTTGGAAAGCGCATGGTTCAAAAACGTTCGGGTATGAGCCATTGAAACGATTCATCAACTTTTTCTAACAAAATTTAAAACGTGACCATATTTGACAAAATTCAAGCCTTTTTGGTATGAAATGGGTTGTGTATTCCAACAAGATAATGAAAATATCGTTGGAAATTCCGTTTTCTTTAAATATTAATATAGAGTTTTATTAAAAATAATTTGGTAAAAAGGTGATATCTTGCAAATTTTTCTCTCGACTTTAAAGCAATGTTTTGTAACTTCATTTATGTAGAATTTCATTCAAAATGTTACATTCGAATTGTACCTGTAATTCCGATTTGAATGTAACATTTTCAAAGAAATTTTACGTAAATAGCTGTATCTCTTTGAATGAGATTCTGAGATATCGTCTTTTTGAACGCGATTGTGAGATATCGCCCTTTTAACTGTAATGTCAAGAAGTTGCCTTTTTAAGTGCACGAAGTTCAACGTTTCTATAATTCGTGCAATTTATTAACGAATGCAGTTAGTATAATAAAAGTATGCACTATATTGAATATTGTCTTGGTCTGAGTACGTCTATATCTACTTTCATGTCGAATCGAATCTGCATCGTTGAAGAGTAGCAATTCTTTATAATGCTCTTAAAAAATGATTAAAGTACTTTTGTTGTTTCGAAACTTCTTATTATAAACGAGATTTGATAATTATTAGTGTCTATTGTATCATATTGTTCTTCGTAGTTGATTAATTTAATTTTTTTTTCATCTCTTTCTCTCGCTGCTATTTCTTTTGGCGCCAAATAAACTTCCAACGATTATGTGCACGTATTCGTAGGTGGGGAAGTCAGGCTTGAAATTGCTTAAAAAAATTAAAAAAGAAGGATATACGTATATGTATATGACCGAGTTAAGATTCGAATCGGACTCTATTTTTCTCCCTCTTTCTCTTTCACTCGCCTCGTACCATTGCTCTGTCTCTGGCAGTGCAGGCTCGAGCAGACTCTCCAATTACGTACTCGTATACAATATTCATTCGCCTCGAGATATTACCGTATATACGTGAGCTAGGCCAACTCGCTCTCTCTCTCTCTCTCTCCCTCTGTCTCTTTCTTCCTCTTCTACTCGCACTGCTTCTCCTTCTCTCTCTCTCTCTCTTTTTCTCTCTATCTCTCGTTGCAAAATCCGATTCGCTCTTACAGTTTTTACCCTCCGGTTTTACGACGTGTAGAAGATTATGCCATATCTCGGCTACATCTCCATCTCTCTCTCTCTCTCTCTCTCTCTCTCTTTCTCTCTCCCTCTCTCATTTGCCTCCTCCGCTTCCTTTAGCCCGCTCCTTAAAAGTGCGCGCCAGAAAGAGGGAGACGCAGAGAGAAGAAGCGCGTACGGAGCAGCCGAGTAAAAGCTCGATGTGTGCGCGCCAGAGAGACCAAGGGAGTGGAATGGCTGAGGGGTTACTGGCTGCTGCTGCTGCTGCTGCTGCTCAGCGATGAGGAAGTGGAGGAGGTGGAGTAGGAGGAGGAGGAGGTGGTGGTGGAGGGGTAAAAAGAGGTAGTAGGGGTCCGCGCTCGCGGGTCGTTATTTTTGTGCTGGCCTCGTCTTTAATTTCTCCCCACCTAAAAGCCCGGTCTCTTTTCTTCGTTGCGCGGCGCGCAGCCTACCGAGAGAAGGAGAAAACTCACCCTTTTGCTCTCGCGCCAGCCAGAAGTAGAAGCAGAGCTGGAGGTGGAGGAGGAGGCGGCAGAGGAGGCAGAAGCGGCAGAAGAGGAGGAGGAGGAGGAAGAAGAGGGTATATATAAGTAAGAGAGAGAGAGAGAGAGAGAGAGAGAGGCGGTTGTCTTAGTTCGTATGCATATCTCAGTGGGCTCCACATATTGATTTAGGGCGTCATTACGCTTCGTCTTAGCTCGGTCCATCCCGCCCCTGCAGGTATACGAGCAACGAGCAACGCGTCTATGCAACCAACATAGGACCGGGAAGGGGTGGCAACTATATATGCGAGCCACGACGCCGGCGCCCACTGCCTTATTCGCCTATATTATACACTGCACTCCCGAGAAAGACTCTCTCTCTCTCTCTCCCTCTCTCTCTCGCTCCTCGTCACGCATACACGCACAGCAGCAGCCATTCACCAAAGCCCCGTTACTGCCACCCCAGCGACGGCCGAGCTAAGATTCTCCCGCGAGCGTGGACCAAGATCGTCAAAGATCCCCCTCCAGCTATGCGTGTATATACGGCCGCCGTCAGTCCAGGCGAGCCATAGCGATTCATGCGAATCTGTATATATATACGTGGCCAGGCTTGATCAACGTCCGCGGGCTTTTGGACCGAGCTTATCTCCATCATCCACTGCGGGCTGCGCGTGTGGAACTACAAGCAAATCGACGTGCGGTCAATTTTCTTTGTCCGCAACGTGTTGCTTTTTACCGGTGATGCCCTCGTCAAAAAGGTGTTGAGCTGGAGCTGCTGCTGGAGGAGTCGCGCTCGTATTGCGAGCTTTTACATGCTTAATACCGACAATTGGTCAATTTTTTATGAGAACATAGATTTTATTATTTCTTCTTATAGCATATGTTTCGTGTCATTTGAAAATCTACCAGTGTTTAAAAATACATTGAATCGCACTCAATGTACATGTATTTATACATGTATATCGCTAAAAATCGTTGTCTATATTGTACAGTATAACGTTCAAAGTGATTGAAATTTCGAATAGGTAAAATTTTTAATAACTCTTTATTCGGACATATCACGGATTTTCATTGAAACAACGCATACCTCGCGCATTCCCTATTGACCCGACGATCTGTATACATCGTTCAGTGAATCTTTATCACGCTTTGAAACCTCTTGTGCCTGTTGGATTTTCCGATCTCGTATATACTGCGCGGCATAAAATTTACATCTCATTATATTTTGCTCCTTCCAGTTTCCAAGATCCTGATTATCTGCCGATCCAACATGTTACAATCTTATTTTCGAAGGATAACGTATGAAATGCAGTAAAAGAGTTTCATGCGTGCAACTCTACTTTTAAACTTATTGACAAGAATTCAGCTTTAAGAAATACAAAAATCCTTGAGAGATTGAATTTTAATGGGAAGTCTATATGAGATAGATAAGATAAGATAATATTCATTGCATGCTATTAGGAGTCGAGGTCCTATGTCATCAAGACATATAATACAAGCACAGCATACACACGCATACATTTATTGCAACTCAAAATTAAAACTTAAAATTCAAAATTAAAACTTAAAACTGTAACATACGAGCTTACACCTATCGACGCTTACAGTATTATACTGTTTCTAACACCGTTCAGAATATAATATTTGTACATCATAAAGTACTATTTCGTATTGTAACGTCGATATATACAAAATTATATAGATTCTTCAATAATCGAAATACTGGTATTTAATTATAATAAATAACAATAAAAAATAATTTTTGTACACAGTGTTCAATGGCTGGTAAACGTTACAAAAATCTCTTAAGTATTTTACTCTAAATTGCAATTAAAAATTCTTTACAATATAAAGAGTAAAATGAATGTATTTTCAGTTTTGGCACAAGTCAATTTCCACTTTTGCCTCAAGCGTATACCTGATTCTTATGCGCGATCACAGGAGATACTACTAATCAAAAAGACTCACCGCAAATTACATTTACATGTAACGACTCCGGGCCCCTAATTGATTCGGAGAGGTAATCGATGGTTAGCACAGTCGAATAACCGACTCACTTACCTACACGTAACCATAATGACCCCTTGCTTTCGGAATCTAATCTGCGAGTAGCCGCATCGATCACGTAAGAATGCTACTAGCTTGGGCCTGTGCAGACCAGCATTTTTGCGCAATCATATAAATCATGATAGGTAAATAAACTTTAATTCCAATGGCTACGACTTGAATATGGGTTCGCTCTTATCAATGTCTATAATAGTGTCGAAGCTTCCTTTGACAAATTATTTGCCCTCAAGTATATTTTTTAATATTTAATATGAATAATATTGTTAACATATATAGGTGTACACTATTAGAAATCTAATCAGTTTGACAGATATTTTAAATAATTTTTAAAAACATTAATTTTTTCAAATATTGAAAACCAATTGCTTGAAACTGAAATATTTAAGATGTTAAGAGATCGTAGTATATTTAAATATTTGATGAACGTCCATTTTAAACATGATTAAAATTTAAGAATATTGTAACAATATTCGAATTGTATTTTACTTTTTAAAACGATAGAAATCAACATTTTATCTAAAGAACTCGATCTGTTACTTGTGCTGTCAGATCAAGAATGGTGTTAAAATGAATGTGATCGCTGTAGATATAGTCCAAGAGTGCGACTCCTAATTCTGGAGCATATTAACATTAGATTTAGATTACAATCATACTGTAATTAAATAACCATTAACTTAGCACGAAGAATGAAAGAGCAAAATTTATTGTATTTACTTATTTGCGTGCTTCCAAGCTTTATAAGTATAATATTACAATATATGTATTTAATGTTCACACGTAGCACAGTGACTATATTCACTGAACTAAATTTTTGATTAGCTAAGTTAATGAATTAATAAATGTTTCTATGAAAATTTCCTATAATAGATGCTGTGGCTACTAAATATTTCGTCGATATCGACGATTTTTCTCAGTTTGGTATAACAATAATTTACAGATAGTCTGAGAGAAAATTCTTTCTTGGCTTCAAAAACTTTATTTTAGTTCGTATATATATATAATAGAAAGTATATTGGAGACGAGTATAATATAAGTTATTACGAATTGAAAAATAGCAATTAAAAAATATTTTAATTTATTTATATATTCAGCAAAATTAAGGTAAAATATGAAAATTTGCACGGACTGAAAATGAAGAAAATTATATGTATATGAGCTGTGTGGTAAAATGAAAGAATAATATTCTCGAGCTCTCTCCTCGACAGTTTCACGATCAACTGCACGGCTTTAATCTCCCTTTTCTCCGCGACACTCTTAATTCACCCTCACAGAGTTATTCGGGACGCACACACATAGGGTCAAAATAAAATAACGGATCTATACGTAGGCGTATACACTATCGCATTGTGCGTATATCAAGTGCACGCATGTGGGGTGCCGTCTTAATGCTTTCAGCTGTGCGAGCCGTCGCTCGCGCAAGAAGTCGGAGAAGAAGCCGAGGGGAGGATTCGCCTTTGGGTATATGGGGAGGTGAGCGAGCGAGACAGATAGAGAGGTAGAGAGAGAGAGAGAGAGAGAGAGAGAGAGAG
>UELV01079681.1:0-24817 GCA_900490015.1 Megastigmus stigmatizans | reverse complement strand
ATATATATATATATATATATATATAAATCGCAAGAGAGTCATCGCCACGCCGAGGTATAAGAGAGTCGAGGTACACACCACGCACTAGATGAGTCGGGAGATGAGATAAGGAGAATATCGGTGCGCGATACGAGCCGAGGAGACACAGAGTATTTGAAGGACAAGACGTTCCGTTCGTAAATACTTACGCATACACTTATTTATCGCGCCTTATACATAAGCGTCCGACCTCCTTTGTTTGCTCTCACGCGCGCGCACACATACGCGCACAACAGAGGCACACTCGGGATTTCGGTGCGCGCCGAGATATTTTGGCAATCGCAAAGGCGCATGCGGGGAGAGATACCGAGAGAAAGAGAGAGAGAGAGAGAGGGAGAAAGAGAGGCGCGCATCAGGAGGCAAAGAGAAGAGAGAGAGAGAGAGAGAGAGAGAGAGAGAGAGAGAGAGACAATGATTCGACCGTCTGGGTCCTCGCATTCATAAATATGCGTACAGTATATACAAGCTTGATAAGAATGGAACTCGACAATGTCTGACGGACGTTTAATGTCACTTCCCCTACTCTCTGCCTCTCGACCCCTTGTAATTGTGCAGTATATAGCCGGGATAAACCAAGTCTTTAGGCTGTGGGTATTTTTAAAACACCGCGATTGCGACGAGCGATTGCAGAAGAAATGAGAAACGCGAATTTTTCGCCTCATTGAGTCCGGCCCCTGTCGAATCTGTTAATTAAGCGTTAAATTGGCGTAATTTTTTTTTCTGTACAACGATTTTTCAGCGTGAATAAGGTGCAGGTGAGAGAGTCACATTTTCAAAGTCAGCATTTTTAGGGATAATTATTGTTACGAGCATTTTATAATTGAAATAAAATTTTATCGCACATTATTCGTGACATTGTCCAAATTCATAATTCTTAAACAATATTGTTTATAATATATATTTATAAAAACATTTTTAGGCTCTATAAGAAGAAGGCAAAGACTATTCGGTGCAATTATTAATTTAAATATCGTTTATATATTTATTTGAACATAACTCGCTACTGAACTATAAGTAACTATCATTGAGTAGATATCGTCTATAGTTTCGTTGGAGAATCGATTTCACTCTCGAGAGATGTATCGGGCGCAGGAAAAGCGAGGCGCATTGCACGAGCAAAACAAGGGACTATAAAGTTTGGAGTGCGGCAAATAAGAAGTCGTGAACTGCAAGCTCTTTCACTCTCTTTCTCTCTCCTCGGTGTGCTCCGATGGACCGTAAAAGAGTCAAGTAGCGGGAGAGTGTTAAAAAAGGGTCGTGACCTCGAGAACAGCGCAAGCAGCTGCAGCGTCCAAGCCAAAAAGTTCGGTTTCGACGTGCTCCTGCTGCCGCTGCTGCTGCTATAGATAAGATATATAGAAAAGGAAAGAATGCGAGTCGATTTCTTGGCAAGCGCTTTAGCGCGATCGTAATAAGCTTCTGGGGGACCTTTCGTTCGCGCGCCAAGTGAAAGTTTAATGGGATATGGCTTAGAAAGTTCTGTTTCAATTATGCTCGTGCTATTGCCAGTACTTTGGAGCCTGCGAAGGTGAACCTATAAAAAAAAGGATATTTACTTACTTTGATAGTTTTCCGACACTTTTTTATTCCCTTAGCTTTATAAATTGCAGCTTTTAATGGAATTTTTAACTCAAGTTTGATGATAAAATGCCCGGGTAATATCAATTTTGAGACTAAACAAGCTGTAATTGCGGTAATAATGAATTAAAGAATGGATGGAAAAAGACGGGGATTGGTACCTTGGATGACCTTGAACTTTTGGCGATTTGATGTGACGCTGAAAATAATGAATCATTTTTATCCTCATCACGTTTTTAATATAAAAATTTACATTACGGCATCAGAATGTTAAGGAAGCTATTTTACTGCTTTTCTTTAGTGTTGTTTGAATTGAAGGAGCAATAAATTTACTTTATGTAGTTTTTTAATGTCCGAATTAACGAATCAGTTAATTTATCACATGTTTTTTTTTATACTTTAATTAAACATAAGAGTTATTAAGTAAATTGAATAAACTTTTATAATAAAATCATTTGTAAATGAAAGTTACGTAGAAATTTAATTAGTTCATCTTAATAGTCTTTAAAAGTCTGACCGTAATTAAACTACTCGATTTCATACTTAATCAAAGCGATCAAATAATAAAGAAGGAAGTAAAATCCGATTGTTCATCGAAATTGTTTTGACGCAAGTAGACGGTGCGTTTCATTATACATCCGTGAAGTCGGTCGATTGTCCGATGAAAAACGATCCTTTAGTAAAGCAGATGTCAGAACTGTACAAGATCAGCAAATGACTCGTAATCGAAAATACTGAATCAAATTCTCAAAACAAAAGATAGCATAACTAGGGCGATTCAAAAGAGAAAACTATACCTACTTTCGAAAGAAAGTGCAGACATTAATATCAAGATTTAAACAGTTCTTTTAATTTTTGTGTTTGAGTATTGTTTGCTTAAATTTTGTATTAAACCAAATTTTTTATTAAAATGTAACAAAAATATTACATAAAAAAAAGATTATTGCATTATACGTAAAAATTGTAATTTTAAACTGCGTAGCAGATTGAATCATTTCCTTTCGCACAACGAAAAGAAAAAAGCGATATACAAAACACGAAATGAATCTTGTATACAAAAAATACCGAGTAAAATTGCGATAAGCAAATAAAAAAAAATTGATATTGACAAATAACTTTGTCGATAAAAAAAATTCAAAGGTCAAGCTTAATTGTCTCACTTATTCGTACAGAATTGAAATGCTAAGTAAAAAGCGATAATTCAATGAAGTTGATAAGCTATGCGCTTTACCCCCCAAGAAGTTCTCGAGCACTCGAGAAAACGTGTTCTGTAGTTCAAGGTCTGATATCTAGCCGGAAAATAAGATTAAACGCTTTTCGCTCGATTATTCAAATCTTTTAATCCTCACGAATGTCACACGAAATATCCTCTACAACGACAAATCGATCTGGAATTCAATAACAATCATCGCTTTGCTTATAAATAAAATACCGATACGTTATTATCGGTTTAACAATGAGAATAATGCAATACTACAAAATTTTTCAAACATTCAAATCAAATTTAACGACAAGATGTACGAGATGTATTATTTACAGGTGACGCAGACTTGAAACTATAAAACGTTCCACGCGCGCGCAAAGACATTTGTAACCATTAGCTACTCAAGATTTGAAAAATGAGCTACGAAACGGTCGCAATTTGCAAAGGCGAGTGAAAGCGAGAGAAAAGCCCATGGAAAGGAAGAAGAACAATTCGCGAGGTATACATGTATAAGAGGTGAAAGTGTCTCTTGGTCGATAGACCTGCAAATTGAAACAGATGCTTGGCTCAGCGACCTTTGTGCGCGCCGCGAGCGCGCGAGGGAGAGAAAAAGGGACTGCCGAGGCTCGCGGTTTTCCTCGAGGGATCGCTTTTGTTGTTAGCCGCAAGGACATCGGTAATTCGCTTCTGAATATATATAGATACTCTTTACACAGTCAGCTCTTTGTTTCCAGCTCTTCTCTCTCTAGTCTTGCACCTTTCATTGCCGATTAAAAATTTAGCATCGACTGAAATTTCCATATATAGCTACAATTTTGGTTATACATCTGTAAAGAAATTGACGCAATTGATAAGTGATCGATCAGATAGTTGAAAAATAACTCGTCTCCTTCAACCCACAATAGCGCCACTTAGAACCGATAAAACCTATACAACACTCGATAGGCCGAAGCCTCAATTATCCATCAGGCATAAAAAGAGTCCATACAGCTCTACAAGTCAGCGTCAATTCAGGGCTAAAAACATTAGCGAATCCTTGCGTATATAGAAATCGACGCAGGGAAGTAGAGGACGAAGGAGAAGCAGAAACGGAGGATACACAAGAGAGAAAGAGCAGAATCAAGCTCATCAGGCGAGAGCTGCCGGCGTTGCAGCAGCAGCAGCACGCGGGGCATAGTATATCGGAATCTCCCTCCACGGCTTTCTCAGCGTCGTCCTCCTCCTCCTCCCCTCGCGGCCAAAGGATGCGTCCGCTGTGGCGCGCGCGCTCTCTCTCTCTCTCTCTCTCTCTCTCTCTCGGAGGACGTGCACCCACTAAGGGGGAGGGAAGGTTAGGAAGCCGTCTCAAGGTCGAGTAGGTGCAAGGGCATCTCTCTTCTCTCTTCTCTCTCTCTCTCTCTCTCTCTTTCTTTCTCTTTCTCTCTCGATGCCGGGGCCGCGTGCGCGCGCGCGAACAGCCAGTACCGATGTCTACCTCGAAGCTCCGAGCGTTCTGCCCAAGTGCCCATGGGCTCTCTTCTCCACACACACGCACACACATACACATAAGTCGACCGCGCCCTTCCACTGCACGCGCTTCGGCTCTTCTTCTTCTTCTTCTTCTCTCCCCCTCGCACTTATATATTTTATTTTCTATCCTTTTCTTCCCTTTTTGCTCTGTCCCCCCGGCTCTCTCCCTCTTTCTCCTACACACTTATGTGCATGCCCACCTATACACGCTCAGTTTATCGCACTCCGTCTCTGTCTTGCCATCCTTCGTTGTCTTTTGGATCTTGTTTCTTGCTGTCCTTTGCTTCCCTTCGAGGAGCATTTTTTTTTTTTTTTTGTATAAGCAGCTTTAGAAGTGCAGGAGAGACTATTTAGGTAGCTTTGGTTTTGTTGATATTAAATGGGATATAAAAGCTAATTATTTGTCAAGCAGTTTTGGCACAATCTTCATGAGAAATAGTGAATTATCCTTGTAAAGGATTGACTTCAATTTCAAGACTGAATTCTCATTTTGTTTTTCATCAAATCGCTGATATTCCACATTACGAGGATCATTTTTCGTAATTTCAATTTTTTTTTTTAATTAATTTAGAATATACGCATTGTTATAATTATGTCATTTATATTGAATAATTGTTTCGGAGAGTTTTATATTTCTTACATTTGATCTTTTTCGAAAATCTATCTAACGTCCATACAAATTTGAATCTCGGATTTAGTGTGAAACAGGAATATGAATTATGATATAAATATGAATATGATCTGACAAGCTATATAAATAAAATATTTAGAATTTGGAAAAATCTTTATAAATTTGCACTTCATGCAGACGTATTATATGTTTTTCCTCATACCTGCACCAAAAGCGTCATATTTTCTCCAAGCGCCCAGGAAAGAAAAGTGCATTTTCGGTGCTAGTATGACGGAAAATAAAATATGCACTATGGGAGAAAAATTATTAGCACAGATATATATTTTCCACCCTCACCTTCGATTCGGGAGTCAATTTAGACGAGTTCTGGACTGTCCAAGTTATTTTCTGCCTGTTAGGTGCATAGTATACTATTATTACAAAAAGTGATCCAAAACGATGAAAAAATTCTCATAACTTCTATAAACATAGTTATTAATAAAATACAATTATCAATTCGCAACCGATTATAAACCTATTATTAATATTACTTGGTTTTAATATCACAGAAGCACCCAAGACTGGTCCAATAAGCGGTAAAAGCTAAATGATATAAAATTAACTTTTTAATTCGATATGTTACTTTTATAAACAAAATAATTAATTTAATCATGAAATTTAATTAAATTATCATCAATTGCTATCGATATGTAATGTTATTTAAAATAAAAAAAAAGGGTCAATTGTTTCCGCCCGGGTTCGAACCGGGGACCTTGTGCGTGTGAAGCACACGTGATAACCACTACACTACGGAAACGATGAAAATTCTTTCACTAACTGATTTCAGATTTCGAATTTTCGCGAGTACACCATTTAATCTATTTAATCACTGATGTTTTAAATAAAATTAATTATTGAAAATTATTTTTTTAATATGAGAATTAAGCTTTAGTCATAATTTTATCAGATATAGATCTAATCTTTAAAAATGTATAATTAACTACAGTAATTTAATATGTCTAGCGCATCAATAAAATTTAAATAATAACAACAAAAATTATATTAAAAGTAATATAATATAAAAAATCTTAATTCTATTTAATACTAATGATGAAATCAATAAATTTATTTATTATCAATTAAACAAATAATAACTTATTACTGCAGTAATTTAATATGCATAGCATTTATATAATTTAAATAATATAATAACAAAAATTATATTAAAAATAATATAGTATAAAAAAATCTTAATTGTATTTTATACTAATTATGCAATTAGTATATTAATTTATTATTAATTAGACAAATAATAAATGTTTTAGATTATCTTTATTATCTTTATTATCTTTTTCATCTGTTATAAAATTTACTGAAATTTATTAATTATAAGGAATCTGAGTCTATTATTTTCGTTGATATTTATTACTGTTGCTTCAGTGTAAAAATAGCTTATCTCAACATTTTAGTTTGGAAAATCTGCTATCTCAATTTTTCTGGGTAAAAAGGTGCTATCTGAACTTTTCTGGACAATAATGCATCTGAACTATTTACCCAATAATTAGAGATAGAACTAAATGTTTTTATAGACAATGTTGAGATCATAACTTTTTTTATATATCCTTTATGCCCAAAAATGTTGAGATTGAACTTTGTTGTCAGCAAAGTTGAGACAGTACATTTTGCCGAGAAAAGTTGAGATAGCACTTTTTTGCACTTCTTAATACAGAAAAGTTGAGATAGTATCTTTGACTTCTGAGGCAACGATAATATGGCGAATTCATCACAATAACCCCTTTTAGAGTACTCCTAAGCAAGACCTCATAGACTAAGTGTGGCGATTCTGATAAGGCCCTGATCAGGATATCTGAGAAGACTGAAAATTTTCCTTTTTTGTAATTACTCCTGAATTACTCTGTTTTTCAGCATTTTGTAGAAAAGAAGCTATTTTTCTCCTTGTTTTCATTATATTTGTCATTCCCTTTGATATTAATGAATTATATAATTAGGTGTACATATATTCTAATTTTAAAACAATAATTTTAATACTAATTTTAATAATTTTAATTACTTACACAACTCTACGCGAGTATTTGCAATACTCTATTCAATTACCGTTCATTTAACATACACGCTTGAAACGTTGGCATTTTGTGTTTAATAAAAACCGAAAAACTGGCTCGTGGAGAACGACAGCGAGGTGTAATTGTTTTCCAAAATAAGTTTTTCCTAGACAAGCGATTTCAATCTTTTAAGTTTATACATAAATAATTTTAACAATTTACAATCAATTCTAATTTGAAAAATAAAACAATATTATTCTACTTTTTGGAAAGTGAAATTAGCCTCATAATATTGTTAATATTTTTACTGCGAAAGTGTTATTTACTTGTAAAACAAGTGTTATACTGATTTGTGCTTCATATTTTAAATATGAAAAGATATTAGCAATTTTACAATAAAGACGGTAATATAAGTAATTTATATAAAAACTATTAGTAGAGCCTCGAGGTTGTATTACATTTAGTAGATACTTGACATTTTTAAATTTTGGTATAACAGTAAACTTGCATGATTTTTTTATTTCACCATTTGATACTGTAGGTTAAAATAATTAGGTCATATTTTTTATTTATTAAATTAAACAAATATTGAATTATAATAATAATAATAATAATATTAGCACCATAATGAATTCACAAAACGAATCATATGGTAAAATAACTATTAGATTTTACCAAGCGACGCTTGAATGACCTAAACAGTATGTTTAAAATTTATTAGTTTGCGGTCTATATGTACGTAAAGTACAAAACTTTTGAAAGTTCACAATGAAAAAAAAATTCATATTTTTGGGGAGTATTGAGAGAAACTTGAATTGTTTTTATTCAAATACCCTTTATATAGTTTATTTTAGTATTTATTAGAGACAGTGAAGTTAGAGATATAGTATTAATTATGTAAAATATTTAAACAATTGTTAATGACATAATATTGCATGAAGCCGCTATATTTTGGAGTATCGTGCTATATGTTAGAATTGCTATATAAAATTTTGCATAATTTAATTGTATCAACGAATACAAATTAGAGATTTTATTTGTAATTATTCATCTGTTCTCAATTCTCAATTATAGTTCGTTTAATAATTTTGTGTGAAAATATAATAAAATCAATATAATTATTGTTAAATTATTTAAATTTAATTCCAAATTATTAAAAATATTTTTTTAATTACAAAAAGAAAAAGAAACGCATGTTTCCGCCCGGGATCGAACCGGGGACCTTGTGCGTGTGAAGCACACGTGATAACCACTACACTACGGAAACGCTAGGGCGACAATGTGGAAAACCACCTGTGTTGAAATATGAAGTATATTTACTGTTGTTTTTTAATATTTATTATTGTAATAAATAATATTTTTAAAATATGGAATTTTAGACTCATATTTTTCTTCGGTAAGGTCGACTACTTAAGACGTGTACATACAGTAAACAAACCCTACTCGATCGATAATCAATGAGTATACGAGAGTAAAATCTACGATATAAGAAAGTTATGCAATGAAACGTTGGAAAAATATAAAAAAAATTAAAATGAAAATGAAAGTTGCGTTTCGCCCCCGGCTACCTGCCGGGCTCATCAGTAAGATGACAGATAGCCGCTATCCTAGACGCAAAATTGCAGTAAACCGGTTTGAGGTTCCTATATATAGAGAGAAATGATAAAATTACCAGTGCAGGTTGTACCAAACGGTGAAATAACCCAAACAAGAGAGTACCTCCCTGGCACACTTCTTAGAGGATCAATGCGTATGATGGATAACTATAGCTGGAAAGTTATAATGAGTCTAAAATTCTATAAGTTTTCGTTGGACGATGATCAATAAATTCTTTACTTATTTTGAAAAACTGTCCAGCGATAGTCATCCATATGCAACTTTTGATTTTATCAAAAGATATCGCATTATATTTATTATAATATTTTTAAATCTATAAAATTTCAATTTTTAATATATGTCACATAAAATTTATTCCTTACACTAACAAAAAATTGTTCCTTGTACGAATATTATTGTTAATTATAAAATTATTATTAATTTTATAAACTATTATGTCTATCAAAATCGATTTTTTAATCAAATTGTAATTAATAATAATATATAAATATACGAACAAGCAGTTTTATTAATTCTAATACAGGATTTTTTTTACTTAAAGATTATAAATTTATACAAGTAATTTTTGTTATTTCAACAATTAAGAAAATCATGTTTTGTTTATGATTGACAAAAAAATTTTTTTAAAATAAAATTATGTACATTGTTTCATAAATTTTAGTATGTAAATAACATCTCCAGAAAGTTAAAAGAAGATTAACCAAAATTTTAAACACGAGAATAATTTGGCAATGACCCATAATACGTTAAAATCAAGAATTTATGTTTAATGTCTATTACAATTTAAAATTTGTTTAATATTGTACCTGCAACTAACTATCTAATTTAGTCGTTTAACGCAATATTAACAAATAAAATTATTCTATTAGCATTTAATTATATTGGTGAGAGTTTCTTTTCACACATATTATGATGCGATTGTATCCATGTTATACATTCGAATTTATAGGCATATGACCGGATGTGACATCTGTAAAATTATCAACCCTGATTAAACTTTTCACAAGTTAAATCCAGTTAAAAATTTTCAAAGAAAAAGAAACTATTCCAGGTCAGGAAGAAAACCGAAAAAATGATCGATCTATGACAAGGCGTTTCCCTGTCAAACTCTAACGCTCCGAAAATGTCACAATATCGTGTGAATCCACATAGTAAAGGGTTCAGGAAGGTTTCGAATTTCTTTGAATCCATGCTCGTATTATTTGAACAAAGAGAGACTGGAGGATGGACAGACAGAGGAAGATGCGGCGCAGGTCAGTTTTCATTTGAATACAAATTGAGCCATTGTGAATCGTTAAGTAGGACCTACGCCAAACGCGACGACAATCCGACCGGAGTTTGGATTAATATTCTGACTGTATAGTCAGTTCTCAGTGTAAATTACGCGCTCCTCTGAATCTTCTGTATAAAGGTTGAACAAAATTTCAAGTCTTAAATTAAAAAATATATTAGATTTGCCTTGTTATGTTTTAATATATTAACTGTTATACATGAACATAAATACATGAATTTTTACCCGAACTTTGAATTATTTTTGGGGATTTTTACTCTAATATGATTAATATTTTAAAGAAACATTAAAATAATTATTAGTCTGGAAAACGCATAGAAATACAGGTCGAATTTACTTATTTACACTGCATGTACTTCAGTTTTATAATAGATACAATAGCCTTTGAAAAAGTGTTGATATAAATGAGCAGGAAGCACTTAAAGTCTAAGTGATCAATCACTGGTCATTCGAGTTGGTCATTTGACTGAAAACTTATAAGTGAATATTCGGGACTCAATAGCGAAATGCTGATCGATCAAAATTTAGAAAAAGTATCGCAAGTATTTCGACATCATCCGCAGTAACAATCGTCTAAAATGATGAATGAGATTGCATTGTAGAACCAAGAACAGTGAAATTTAACTCTTTGAGTGCAATGCGCCGACTTTCTGCAGAGAGTGCGGTGGTGTTGCCAATAAGAAACTTTTACTTTTGCGACGGAGAAAGTAGGCGTTTTATTCGCAATTTATTTTCCCGGTATAAATAACATAGTGAAAATAGAATATGAAGCTTAAATTTTATTGACAAAATGCACTAACAATTTCTTCGTCTAACTATCAATATTTTAAACTTTCCCTGTTTTTAAAATGTCTTTACATATATTAATAATGTACAAAAATAATTTTATTTAAAAATAAGAATTGACTTAAAAGACATGCACTAACTTTATTTGTATGTTTTTAAAACCAGACATTTATTTTTTACTCTTATTTGTATTTACATTTTTCTTTGAATATTAAGAACTATCGTAAACAATATAAAGCTTATATTTTATAAGTGCATCAAATGAATATAGTAAATAAAAAAATATAGTTATATAGTTATAAAAAAAAGATTTAAAGTCATTTGCTACGTTTGAAAATATTACTTGAATATTGCAAACAATATTTTTGTTTACATCGCCTATACCTACTACATTGTTTTTCACTGAAAAAAAGCTTAAATACGTTTTTAAAATGTTTATATCTTGCACCAAAAGGAAAAGTTTTATCGATTCAACCTGAACTCAAATAGGTAAACTGATGCATATTCATTCATTACCAATCAAATCAATGCGAAAAAGAAAACTAAAGAAGGAACACACTTGCGCATAAATTAGATTCATCGGTTCTATATAGCAAATTTTTGAACGAACCCAAGCTAGAACGGCAAGCGAATGAACTTTCCGCGCACGATTCCAGAGCGATAGGGTCGATAACCGATAATGAATCGACAGTCGCGCGCGCGCGCAAGCTCTCCCTGTTATCAAGTTCATATAGTTTTTCGCGCAACAGAAACACTAGAGGTATGTATAATAACGAAGATATCGAAAGCGAAAATCGAACATACAGACATACAAAACCGAGGCCTAATTCGGTCTAATCAATGATATAGTATCACCGAGTTTCGACGGCAGGCACACAACAGCTGATGTTGTAAACAGCGATTGGCATCGCGATTCGAATCTTGAAAATATGGGTATTTAATAATCCTTCTTATACGTTGCCCTCGCTTTATTCGATAGGCCAATATATCCAGCTTTGTCTGAGACTGGATTATACTTACGTTTTCTATATTCGCATGTATATACAGAGTTATTCAGGAGTCGGTGAGAACTCTTTGATCTTTTTCTGTATTTACGTAGAATGGCTTCTATTCGATCACCTTTTTTTTTTAATGAACTTTTATCGATGGATTGTATAAGTGCAAAGAAATGAAGCAATCGATTCAGTTTCACGTTTATTATGAATATTAAATTCTATGCACGATTATATATGGTTCACTGAAGATATAATCAAAACGTTGATCGTTTTTATTAAATTTTTAGATTTCCATAGTAAGCAGAAGTAAATAAATACTCGTTTCCAGATTGAATTCAATTACAAGTTAAATTAGCGTATTTTCATGATCTCCGAAACGATCGCGTTAGGAAAACTTGCGGCAGGTCGGCAATCGAAAACATCGTCAGCCTCGGTTATCCAATATCCCCGTTGCCTCTGCAGCTTTTCCACTTTCGATCTTTTTTTAATATCAATAAAGGAGATATAAGTGACACACTTATTACACGAGCTGAGACAAACCTCCTGAACAAACACGCATGGTATTTTTACAATTCCCATAGTATACTAACCTCGAACCGATCCAAACTCTATTATCAACCAACGTTTTTATTTTCTTAAATTTACCAATAAAACATTACGTATATGTATACATCGATATAGAAAACAACGAATAACAAGTTTCCTTTCGTCCATATACGATCCTTTTCTTTCTTTTTTCCATCCTTCTTTTCCCTGGCGCGCGTGAGTTACGAGACAGATACTTGCACTGTTCTCTCTGTGTCTCTGTCTCTGTCTAGGCGTCGCAGGGGGAGAGGAGAGCGTCGTTGCTGCAGTCGCAGGCGTCGCTTTGCCATAAGGCGCGGAATAGGCAGCAATCGCGGGAAAACGTGCAATTCACCGGGGCGCTCATTTTATTTCCTGGTTAGTGCAATGATCTACGCGGTCATTAGCCGCGCGCGAGCGAACGGCCGACTGCTGCTGCTGCTGCTGCTGCTGCTGTTGCTGCTGCTGTATAGCTGCTGCAGCGCCATAATGCAACGGTGCATTGCGTCGATTGCATCGGGTTGGCACGGCCAATGACTCCCATAATGGGAAATCTCGGTCTCGCTTTCGAAGAAAGCAAGCTCGACGCTGTCTATACAGTGTGTGTGTGTGTGTGTGTGTGTGTGTGCGCGTAGCGAGTTGAGTTTGTTGGGTGGTGAGGAGAGAGGCTCGATGATATTGATGATGCTGTTATGCCGATTTGCTGGGTGATGCGGTGAAATTGGTTATTTATGACTGATATACGAGTTTAGCGTATAACGCATCTATTTGTATATAGCTATGATAATGTAAAGCATGGGAAAGCAGTTATGTATTGAAGAATTTAAACTTATTATAATTTTGACCTACTTCGCTATAGTTATAGAAACATGATTTGAAATTGGATTGAAAAGGTTCACTACATAGTTCAATTCTAGAAAAGATCACTTCAGCCGCAATTTATAAATTTCTACAATCACTTAATTTAATAACTTAATTTTATAACGTACATTATTTATCTTGAACACTTTTAATGAAAATAAAAAAAAAGTACCATTCATCTCAAGAATTAATCCTTCATTTTTCATGGCATAAAAAAAAAGAAACTCGATTAACAAAGTATATTAAAAAACTGGAGTACCCAGTTGTCATGAATTCGTAATTAAAGACCGAATCGTAATGCTTTTCATTTCTTGCCTGGTGCAAACGAATCGAGTGAAAGTTGACACATTATTATGAAGCTCTTCATTCCACTTGAAAATAAGAAAAAGACAATAGCAAAAAAGTAGCAGCACCAGCAGCAACGCTTGCTATCAATATTTCGAAAACGTTCACCTCCTTTCTTTCACCATTTTCTCACCATTTAACAAGTAGCTCAAAATTCTTCAAGTTTGCGCAACGAGGATGCAAAAAAGAACGTCGGTGGCTGTTATAGTCCCCCTCGTCTTTACAAATACCTACATCATCTGCCACCGCCGCCGCGGCTGTTGAATGTACACACAGCATCTCTCTCTCTCTCTCTCTCTCTCTCTCTCTCTCTTTCCCTTTCTCTGTCGAGTCGAATGGAGGTTATAGCGCTTGGTATAAGTGAAAGATAGTGAAACCGAAAGTTCTGCGCTCTCGAGGCACTCAGAGCGTTCCACTTTCCATTACTGGCGGGACAACGGCGAATAATTGGGTTGCCCCGGCGTATACGTAGTGCTTTTTTCCATGGGAAGAAATGCACGCGCGCGGTGTCTATGAACCGAGAGCACAAGTGTCTTGGCTGTCTATATATATATCGCTGGAAATGGAATACCCAACTTGGAAAAGTCTGTACCATTTTTATATGTAAGAGTTTGGGTATGTTGTGCTATGGTCAATATGTAATGAACGATGATAGACTACTTCATTTTGGAGAAGTTACTTAAACTATGACGGTAAAAAAGGGGATTACAAAGCGTTAATGTTGCAATTAAACAGATAAATTTGTTTGTTGAAATCAATTGGAAGACTAGAATAATATTACAAACTAATATATGCAAACAGAGATAAAAATTCTTGAAAATATCTATATAGGCTGAGAAAAAGGATATCTTGTATTAAATGTCATTCATTTAATGGTAATGAACGCGAATTGAATATTCATTTACTATTAATGAATCATACATACACTGATCAAAATGGGTTGCGGTATACATATTTTTCGAAAGCTACTGAATCCAGAAAAATATTCATTAACTGTTAATTTAATCGGTTCATTTAATGCAAAACATCCTTTTTACATTTGAAGCAGAACTGTCAATAAAAATAAATACTTTTGCAACGGCATTTACTGTACAACTGTTATATATATCCACATGTTTTATTATATAGTCCACTGGTTTGCATGCTTTGGGAGCAAATCGTCAGTTTCTTTTTGCTTCTTTGGGATATGTATATATACATATAAGTAAGCTAAGGCGATTAGGCTCGACGTGAAACGCGCGCCGATCTCAACGATACCCTGGAATTAGCAAGCTTATATTTGGATTTAGAAACTGTTCTTCCATCGCGGCTTTTACTCGCCTCTTCGGTGATTTCTCCTCAGTTTTGACAGTTAAAAAGGATCAAAGCTTATTGCTTTTTACACTAATTCTTATACGGTCCATGTTTCATTAGCTTCGAAACGAATGAGCTTCTCATCAATTAATACAATCTGAATTAAATTGTTCTTAATATATAGCTGTGTCGAGATTAAAAATTTAAAAGATTATTTCCTGTATAAGTAGTACCATTCTGGTAGAGAAATTATATAGGCCGCTGAATTAACTTTCTCAACGTCCGCGGAGCTTTAGAAATTTATACAGAAATTCGTAAGCACGCGCATGTATATTAATACTGCACCAAGATTGCAATATATACAGTGATATGATTTTGTTCGTTGCAAGGAACCCCCATTTTTTTTGTCGTACAAAATCTCACTTAAACGCTCGTCAAATTACCACTTTGCTACAGATTCCATTTGCATTTTAGGTGCAGCAGCAGCGCAGTAGGTCTGGTGCAACCGGGCTTATCCGCTCGCACATTTTTTCTCACTTTTCCTTTAACGACTCCCAGGCCTTTCTCCGCGCGCTCAGGACTATTGTTTTATATAGTGTAATTATAGTCGGCTTTTAGGCTGCTTTAGTGCCTGTATATAGAGAGCGACGGCAATTGCCTCAAACTGCACTCTCCCCGCAGGTCTGTATACCGAATTTGCCTTAGAAATAATAAAAATATTAGAGGCACGATGTCGAGCAGCTTATGCCCTGCATATAAATTCCCGCGTGAAGTAATCCGCCGTTTAAGCTGAAATCCATCACGGCTCAGCAGCAGCGGTGCAGCTAAGGCGGCGACGGACAGGCAAGTTTATTAATAACAGCGTGGTAGCTTTAACAACGTATTAAATTCGATACTTTCGGGAAAACGTTTCAAAATAGCCATTACGACGCTTTTTTTTGCAGTCGTAAAGAAGAAATCGCCGCTCCGCGCGCACCCGAAAAAAAGAAGGAGTTTCTATAAAATTACGCGGGAGAAATTGGTAATTCACGGGTGCACGGATTTTAATGAAAAATCAAGCAAACACCGCGTCGGATAATATTAGGGAAAATCATCATCGAGGCCCTCGAAAAAACACAATTGGACCGGACGAAAATCTGGCAGTACCCATACGATACGTACATATATATAAAATCGCGAATAAAAACGTGAGATTTGCAATTCGCCGCAGCTGACGCAACTATATATATCTGTTCACTCGGCATGCCCGCCGCGAGATGTTGCAAAACTCTCTCTCCTAGCGTCTAGCATTGAGCAGACGGTGCACACATATACGCGCGCCGCGGGAGCAATTATAAAAAACGAAAATTAAGCTAGAGCTCGGGGGGGGGGGCCTGCAATTGGCTGCCCGCATCTGCGCTGTATATTGGCCAATGATATATTCGATTTTCCAATAACGCTCGCCGCTTGTATCCTAGTTCAGCGATCCCCTGTCGCTTTCATCCGCGTGCTGCCAATTATAAAAGCGGCGGCTGAGGAGAGAAGGAAAAGTCGTGGCGTGGGTGACCCGCTGACCTCGGACCAGGCGAAAAGGAGAGAGCGCGTGCGTGAAACTCCCGCTCTATACCGTGTGTGTGTATGTGTGCAGATGTTTGTACGTTAACCTCTTCGCCGACGACGGCGGGAGTCTCTCTCTCTTTCTCTTCCGATCTTCACTCTTTCTTCCGCGGCGCGATCTACTTGTTGCGTACAAGTCGGACAAGATGTGTGTCTTATAGTTCGAGAGGATCGAAAGTATTACGCCGTGTGCCGAAAGCTTATATATACATTGCTTTGCCCGTGTGCTACTCTTTAGCCTTTAGAAACTTTTTCGGTCGCCCGATACGTCGCGGATGGATGGGATTCTTTGTTTGACTATAGGCGGTTCCACCGATTCACCATTGGTAGTCTTTCAGGTTTTATGTGGCCGGTATTTTTCATGAAATGCGCATTTGTTATTTATTCTTATGCGAAAATTCGATTGCTCTTATTTATTAAATTAAGATTTAGTTGAATGAAGAATAAACTTTTGCACAACCTTTAGTAATAAATCCTACAAATTGCATTGGTAGGATTTACGAAACAACTTGACGTTTCTCCAAATTCTTGAGTAACGAGTTGGAGTAAAGAATATAATATTTTCAAACTACTTTGTTAAATGTGAAGTAATTGATAGATTATTGGTGGAATAATTCTCTACGTGGCTCGGATACTTTTGAACGAGAATCATTCGCTGTCCGCGATATTATCGATACTCGCGGCAGACGAACTCTCTCTAAAGTAGAGAAAGGAGCTGAGAAGGCTTCTTTTATAGAGATCAAAACTTTGCATTTGATGTTTACACGCCGCGATCGAAAAGGTTTCGAGGGCAAAGAGAGTTGACTCGAACTCGCGCCAGGCGGGAAATCTCTTTTGCTTACTTACGTATACATACATATATATATATGTATATATATCGAGAGAGGAAGAGGAAGCGCGCGCGAGATTTATCGTGTCCCTTTTTTTTCGGAACGTCTTACTTTCATTTCGTTCAATTGTCTCACGAGAGCATCGCTGGGCTCGTAAGTTTCTAATTTCGACATGAGATCCGAGAGAAAATGAACCTCTCCAACACCGGGCGGCGCATTAAAATATATAACTTCTTTATGGCCTGGCTCGCGAAGTTGTATATTATACTGGTAAGCGATCGTTTTCGTGCATCTTGACAACGCGTCCTGACTTTACGAGAGTGCAGTATAACGCGGTTTATCGACGCCAAATTGGAATGCAACACAATTAAGAACAAATGTACGAAACAAAGTTGCTCGTATGGAATATCCGGAAATTGAAGTTAATTTATTTTTTCGAGTATCGAGGTTGTAAATTAATTCGGAGACGCGCTGCGACCTGAATAAAAGTTATACTTGGTAATGAACTGTCCTCGATGATTATATATACGAACAATTAGAATCTAAAACGTATATATATATATATTTCAAGTTGGGAGAACGAAAGCTGTCTAACTTCAGTGTATTCAGCACGTAAAAAAGAATTAGAGCTCCCATTAAGCTATATCTTGGAAAAAAAACCAGAGGCTGATAAATTGTGAGCAGAAAATAGGCCATCGCGCCAATTAATAAACGCTCTGATTTTTGGTCGCGATAATGACGCGCCGTCTCGCATACCTAAGACTCACCGAGAGAAATGAGCGTATCTGGCAGCTCGCTACTAACTTTTTTTTTTGTTTTTCACACTGACACCAAGATTACAAAAAAACAAGTGAGAATGTACTTTTCAAACTTTTATATTTTTTCCATTTCAAACGCGGAAATCAGATCCTTCAATAATAACATAAAGTTTGCTATTTCCCTAAAAACTAAACGCATATTGAATGTTCAAAAATATCCATGTCGAATAGCAGTAAATACAAGATCCAAGAGTTATATTCCAACAGCTCTATATGCCCGTTAAAAAAAAACCCGAGAATTATTTCTACCGTTTTTCTCTCGAATTACAATCATCCCAGACGCGTTCTTTTTATAGATACAGGAGAAATTCTAGCGTAGACGGCTCGGCAACGGAGCAGCACCGAATATTCCATCAAGAAAGAAAGAGAGAAAGAGTCGCAACTGACCTTGCGGTACGCTGCGGCTAAATTTTGATAAGCGATATTGTAAATTCGCGGCGTATCGCGCGACCTCGCAATAATTATATTTCGAAGCCCGAAGAGAGAGAGAGGCGTTATATCGCTATATGGCAGAGAGCGGTCGGATCGAGGCCTTGATGAGAAGAGCTCTCGTATAACGAGGAGAGACGGCCGAATCGAATTTCGGGTCGGTCAGATTAAAGCTCTGTGTATAAAGCAATTGGGTTGAGAAATTCCTTTGCTTCGCGTACGTGCCATTAGCGTTGGAATTGATAATTTATTCGGCGATTATGTATATTCTAAGAAGTTTGATCTATTTGCTTATGTGCTATGAATATACGATAGACTTGTATACAGAGAAACTCTATTTTTAGCGGGATGCGTTTCAAGTTCGTCGCATTGGCAGTACAAGCATTTTCCTCTATTAAATAATGTATCGCGCAAAAGTAAGTACATCGACGAAAGATTTCGTAACCAGTTTCTTCTCCGATCTATTCAGCTGGATTCGATCCACATAGTATCGGTAATACAATTGCAAAGGTTAAGAGACAAAGCATTACGTTCTCGTGCAAAGACACATACACACACACACACACACACACACACACACACACAGGTCTTCTCTGAATTTTTTGTTTCCAAGAATTCCCAAGGACAGCGTACCTCTCCGCTTTATCGAAAATTCCAATAACGAGTTATTCAGCATTTATTATCAACAAATGTATATATAAAGCGAAGAGGCGTCGGCCCGCGCGCGATTTGTTTAACCTCGACGACAAAGCGGGCCTGATTAATTGCGTATCGAGATTAGCTATCCCCCACCCCGACAAAAATTTTCGCGTGCATATGTGTATATACCTATATACCTATATATATGGTGTGATACAACGAAAAGTGTACGTGTATATGCGTATGCACACTGCTAAATGTTAATTGACGCGGCCCGTTGATAAGAAACCGAAGAAGAAGAAGAAGGTCGCGATCGTCGATCGCACGTGCGGACCGATTTTTATGATAGGCCGCCGCCGCCTCGCAGCGATCTGGAAAAAAAGAGTGTCGAGGTCCTTTATTTTTGGCCCTTTTTGTACGCTTTCATCGAGCTTTGCCGCCTATCACTGCGTCTGGTTAATTAATACGCGGCGGCGGTGGCGCTGCTGTTTATGTTGATTCGCGTATACATGAACAGAGCGATCCATAGATTCTTTCGATCGCTGACTTTGGTATATATACATATTGAAATTTATACAACCGTGCAGCTCGTAGACGCGACGTTTCTATTTAAATATATGCAGCGTTACTTTTTTTTTGTTGTGCTTTCTGCTTTGTTGCGTATCTTTATGTAACCGGAAATAATAATTTTGTTATTGCACACGAAAATGTATTGCGAACTTTCGAATTATAAGGTTTGCACTTATATATACACTTTAATCGTCGGCGTGAATTTCATTGTCTGTCCCGAGGTGAAAACTATATATATCGACAGCATAATGTTTATCTCGTACTAAAACATTCGATAATCGTATAGTTATTATGCGATTATGCTCAAGCTACGATGACATATGTAATAAACGACGATATCTAAAACTAGTTCGAAATGAGCATTACTCCTACGCATGACACATATTATTATACATTTCGTTTCTTTATTTTGAAAATGCTATTGGAACGATAATGTTTAATAACCAATCTATTACATTTCCATTTTCACGATAACTCGTTTGTGGAAGATGTTTCGTCAGATACATATTGTAAAAACGGAGACAAAATAATAAAAATAAAACGTATCCAATAAGCTTTCCAGTATATCTCCCGCGTAACAAAACGCCTGGTATTAACAGCGGGGAGGGGAAGCGATCGACATTCGTCGGCATGCAGCACTGTATACCCGAGAGATATATAACGTGTGGAAACTGCACGGGGGGCTTACCTAAGACTAAAATTAATCGGCTATACACCGCTGCACGGCAGTGACTTAATCGACACGAGCTACACTCGCACACGCGCCATGACTTTTCGCAATCCCAAAGCTGTATAAGTTCATCATACATCGCGCGGAGCATATATACGATCGCGACTGTGTCGTGCACTTTTATCTCGATCAGCTGATCGATCGTTAGATCCGAATTAAAAGCATCGCTGCGCGCTCTTGCTGCACCACATTAATATATATAGCTTTTCTCTTTTCTCGCGTGGCTTGTATATACCCTCGTCAATTCGCTAAAGACTTTCGCATTGTCGCATGCATGTATTTGCACGCTTTTGTATCCGAGTATAACGTGACAAGTGTATATATACAGCTGACATGTCTAACGCTCGAAAGAGAGAGTTGCGTGTCGCGCGGCTAAACGTCGCGATTGTGCGATCGAAGTATAATCCAATTAAGCTTAGCTAAGATCGGGAGTAACTCGAGATTAAGCTTTTCTCCTTTAACTGTATCGGTGCGCATGTAAATAGCGGCCGATTGCGACATTTTTTTTAGCGCTCCAAAAGCTACCGCGATATAATATGCAACGAGCGCCGCGAACGAAAGGGAAAACTCTGCACGACGAGTATCCAGCCATGACTCCCGAGCTACGGTCACGACATAGTATATAGTCGAACAGACTTCGCACGCTCCACCTATACAACTTCGAAGCTACCCAAAAGTTCTATACCGCTGTACATCATAAGAGTATGCGAATGTCGAGCAGGCGGTTGCCAAGGCGAAAGCTGCCACGATGACGAGACTGCAGAAAAACCAAATAAACGCGAAACAACAAGAACGAAAAAAGCAAAAAAAAAAAGCGCTGGTGCACAAGTCAGGCCAGCAGTTTAAAAGCCACGAGAGAGAGAGAGAGAGAGAGAGAGAGTGAGAGTCTCGGGCGCGTATATATACATTGTTTCTTTAGCGAAGTCGCTTGCATAAGCCGCGCACGCCGGCGTTGGCTGGCTGGCGCGAGCCGCTGCGCTGCGGGGTTCAACGACACCTAGAAGCCGCGCGGCAACTGTTCGCTCGCCTCGATCGCTTGCTATATACCGTCCCCGCGTCGTGAAAGCGTGAGAGTGCACGCGTCTAGCGTCTAGACCCTCTCTCTCTCTCTCTCTCCCTCTCAGCAGCAGCAGCGCATTATTATACGGGAGAGCCAGACGCGGCGGTGCAGCAACCGCCGAGCGCGAGAGAGCAAAGGAAAGATATCACTTTCCAAGTTTTCGCGACCCGCAAGTGTTGTCTATGTGTGTGTGTCGCGTGGGTGAGAGACTTGACAAATGAAAGAGTGGAGAGAACCATATATATAGAGAATTAACGATCGCCGATCGAGGGAAGGAATGATATGCACGCTGAGAGCTAACTGCTGCATGTATAGAGAGATAGAGAGAACTGCAGGTTTTTGCACTCTGGCCCACTTTTCCGTGCGTGCCACTGCGCCAGCGAGTGTCGGTGATTTTGTATACCCGGCTCTGCATGCTCGAGGAAAATTTTCACTCGCTGTGTATTAAGTATATAGGTGAGCTGCGCGGACTTATCCCCTGTCGAGGCTTGCGGATTTCTGTTCGGCAGCTCTCTGTGTGTATGTTTTTTGGCGAAATTTGCACGTGCAGCGCCGAGGTATAATCGAGGATAATACACGCGGTCCACGCTTCTTAATTGGACTTTCTTTTGCGCAGTTCAGTGGATTATAGGGCTTTAGCTGAGAGTAACGAGGAGAAGATTCAACATAGTATATTGAAACTGGCAACCAGCGATTCTACAACTTTTAGTTTTAAGTATTTCTTTTTTATTATTCACGCTTTTGCCGACTCGATAATTGACATGTAATAAGCAATCATTATTTGTTTACGATTGCTTTTAATTGCCAGTACGAACGTTAAAATGTGCGCAACTATCCCCATGCACAGGCTATAAACTATAATCCAGGAAGAAAGAAAATGACTCTGATTTAGTAGTGTGTTTCACTTCGAAAGCTCCCATATACACAAATTAATACCCCTATGCACGCGAGTGTGTCGAGCTGCTTGCGAGGCGTTAAGCATTCAGAAGATCGTTCGGCTTAACCAGTTAAAGAATCCGTAAATCGTCTTTACGAAGAAAAATGTCGACGTTTGATGGACATATACCATTTGAAGCGTACACCTAATTAAAGCGATCGTTACTTGTACTCAGCCGCCTACGATTTCGAAAGATGTAAATCTCATTCGCTCGTATGGTACACACGCGGAAAAAAGTGCAGATTATATTGTCCGAGCGGAGTAAAAAACATTCCAGCCACCGTGCTCGCAACTTTCTAGCCGTAACATTTGACAAGTTTTGTCATTTTTTGCTTTACGTCTCGAAAAGCTGTGCGGCCGTAATGCCGCTGATACATGTTCGCAGATAAGATTTCGACTTCTTGTTGTACGTGTGTCTCGCGGCTCGCGTAGTAAATGAGAGTGAAACTTTCGCGTTGTCGAGCGCTAAAAGTCCAAGTATTTTGAACGAATTCGTGATAGCTGCATCGGGTAATGAATAGATGAAAAAGATGAGATTGCCGATTGTCTATGCCTTTCGCGATCCGCAAGTACGTACGGATGGGATTTGGATTTTGGCGTTACTCTCGGAATGTTGTTACAACAGAGAGTGCAATAAAGATATAGAATTCACTTTGGGTGCAGTAAAAAGTAGTGTGTAGTTTTATTGCGGGGGAAAGGGATTGTGTTTGTAAAGGAACGGTACAACGTGGAGCATGCGATATTACATGCCGCGTAAAAAGTCAATAAGAGACAATATGCAATAACCGTGAATTTGTAGCGCTCAGCAAATTGTTTCATATATACTTTCATTATCATCCCTATGAGAATATTTTGAAATGAATGCGCGAGTCGCGGTAATCGTGGCTTGGAAATAATCCTTTGTATTGCGATGCAGTGACTGCGCCTGAGTAAAATGCCAAACCGTGAATATAATTTATTGTGTTTTGCAAAAGCTACCACGGTAAATATTAATTTATAGCATTGCATATCTTTAGGATTTTGTTTGCTGAAAATGTTTTCCACGGTATAATTGAATCTGAAGCTTTGATTTATAACCGCATTAGTCTTTTAAAATTTTATTTTTATGATTATATTGTCAACTAAACTAATTCTCTCTAGTTATTTATACTCAAGTAATATATCAATCTAAAACGAGAAATTCAAAATCCATGTTTAATTAAGACAATTAAAGTAAAAAGTACATTTAATTAATACAGGCCCAAAGAGTCTTTTTAGACTAATTTAATAAATGGTGTAAAACTCTTACTGTATATAATAGTAAATTACTGAGAATACATTATACATAAATCCTTTTTAACCAAATACAGCTGGTCCTAAATCGGCCATTACTTAAGAAAATCCAACAATTTCTAACGATCCATTTGCGCCCAAAAAATAAATCATTCGAATCCGCCTCCCATCAACCAAAATACACACACACACACACACGTGTCATAAGAATCCCCGACATGATCCGATCCTCGGAGCTATACACAGGAGTGAAAACGCGCGAGTAGTCGGATCCAGGTCGCGTGTGGCTCATCGAGATCAGACAGGCGGCTGGCGTCTCTCCTCTCTTGATCTCTCGCGCGGGGAAACGAGACCAGCCTCGATCGCTCCGAGCTCTCGTCTGCCTCCCCCGCTACTCGCTGCACGCCTCTACTCTCTCGCGACACGCGGAGAAAGTAATGCCTATAGCACCGGAGTTTAAGCGTCAGCAGCAGCAGCAGCAGCTACTCCTTATCCCGTAGACGCGGCAGGCGCACATTGCGCCGACAGACAACGACGACGACTTTCTTTGCTCGGTTAGCAGGCCTCTCTCGAGCAAAGATATATACACGTATACACGTATACACCTTTTCGCCACCCACTTTAATACCTTTCTCGCTGCTGCTGCCGAGTCCTTATTTTCGTAGCGAGTTCCTTTTCTTTCGTTTCTTTCCTTTCTCTCTCTCTCTCTCTCTCTCTCTGTCCGTCTCTCGCGCGAGAGCGGCGTGCACTTTCTTTGTTGAGAAACTCCAATTAGAAGTTTTTACGCCCGTGCGCGGTGCAGTGATTTGGGTCAGACTATGTTGACAATGCCGATATGCCTTGCCTTGTTGTGCTGTGTATGTATACGCTTCGTCAGACAATTTTTCAATGCCGCGTAAGATCATTGATACGGCGACTTATTAGAATCGAATGCGTGCAGTTTAGTCACAGGGTAATGCAATGTGTTTGTGATATAAAGTATAAGTGTGGCCTATCCATAGTAAGCATAGTTATTGGATATGATTAGTAACGTGTATAAAAACCTCGTGGTTAACCCATTAACGACCAAGACCCCGAATTTTCATCAACTTTTTCAAGGCTTTTTTTCAACTAAAAAAAAAGTTTGAAAAAATTTGAAAAAGATCATATCCGACGTATTTTGAGCTGTTCATTCGAATGGT
>UELV01079680.1:0-17639 GCA_900490015.1 Megastigmus stigmatizans | reverse complement strand
GAGAGAGAGAGAGAGAGAGAGAGAGAGAGAGCAGCTAACCCGCACGGTTGCGCCTTTGATCGCACAACTTTAATACGATTCCAGGCACGCACGAAATTACTCGCGTTACCACGACTTTCTTCGCCTACCTCCCTATCGCTTCCCTCCTAACTCCCTCCCTCCCTTCCTTCCCCCCGCCCTTCTGTTGCTTCTGCTGCTACTCTCGTAGCCACGAGGCATTCGCCTAAGCAGAGACGATTAAAATCGACCGCAAGCAGCAGCAGCTGCACAGACTCGCGCTCGTCCCGCAACGAGTTAGCTGCCACAACTTATCGCAACGATGACCTTCGCCAGCTGCTGGCTCGTCGTAATCGCTTCCTCTCTCTCTCTCTCTCTCTCTCTCACTTTGTCCCCTTATTACTGTTTATACCGGGTAGACAGCGGGAATTGACTGTTCAACTAGACTCGGAAAAAGAATATTTTGTTGGAAACCGGTTGAACGTAAATCAAACAATACTTTTCTTACCGCACTTTATTGCGTACTCGCAAATGTCTATTTATATCTTATTTTCTCATAATTTGGATCGACAGATTTTGTGTCGATAATAGACATCGTGAAAAGCTGCTTGGCATGAAAACAATCTTAAATACTCGATGTCTAGATATGATGTCCTGTATTTATTAAAAAAAAAACACTCTTATTTCGCTGCTAACTGCATAAGCATGCCAGCACAGTTCATCGGTGCACGTACGAAATGACAGTGAGAGAGGGAGAGAGAGACCAACGTTTTTGGACACACAAAGCCCAGGCCGAGCGATTACCGAGGTCGAAAAGAAGGAGCTCTAAGGACGAAGATTTCCCTACCTCTCTTCCGCTCCGCAAGGAGAAAGAATTCAATCTGCCGCCGCCGCTGCCACCAACCCTATCTTTATCTCACTCTTACTAGTCCTACCTTATACATATATATATACTTAAGGAAAAGCGAAAGGGAATTTCGGCTTATCGCGCGCATTTCCATTTTTCTTCTCGCGCGGCCGAGCGACTCGCTGCAAGTTTTTCGTGATTTAACGGCGCCAGCAGCGCAGCAGAGGAGACTATCTCGGTCCCCGAAAAGTCCGTCGGTTTTTCGGCGTTGCGCGCGCGCGTGTCCCGTTATCGCTCGTCTAATTTATGATACGCGAATGAAGCGTTGAAGCGCATCAGCGTGAACGCCGTATATAGCGCAGTGGCTGCCGGCACCGGCACCAGCAAAGCAGCAGTTCGGACAAAGTTTGAGACGTGCGGTGAGAAATTAATTGGTCCAGAAGAGAGAGAGAGAAAGTGAGTGGCTTTGGAATTAGTACGGGAGATGCTTCTGGCATGATTAATATATTACGGGGATATAGGAGGCTAACTTTTATACCCATACACCGCCGAGCTACTCGAGATTATTCATCGCCTGCGAGACGTTATTAGACGTGTGCGATGCTGAGCAGCCGCGCGGATCGAACGTGGATTTTTTATTTTTGACTATTTTTCGAGGTGAGGCACGGTTCGTGGGTATTTAAAACTGAGATGTAAGAGTGCAAGGCTGCTCGGTTTGGGTACGTGTAGCTGGGGTATTAAATATGAAAGGGATAAGGCACGAGCGCTCGAGGAGTAATTCAGGCGTGGATTTGCGGTTATATTGCGTTTGAATAATGAATCGCTCGCGTTGAGCGAAATGTCGGCTGATCTAAATATATATGTGTGTGTATGAGCTGCGCCTAAAGATTCAGAACAGCTGTAATAATTAAAAGTAGTTAATTTTGAAAAAAACTGCTCGACCAATATTTCACTCTCTCAGATTTACCAACTCAATGCTTTTCCCTAGTGTATATTTATTTTATTTTTGCTCCACCGTCGTTTTCGTGAAAAGAGACGAAAAAAAAAAATAAAGGAAGAAAACGAAATAAAAGTATAGCGGGTCCATTAGCTGCGGGAAGAGTCTCACGGTTGTCGTGCGCTTGCGGTTCAAGAAAAGTGGCAACGGAGGCGAGTTTGGCCGCAAAGGGACGAGGAGGACGATTAGCTGCTGCTGCCGCTATTGCTGGAAGGAGAAGCTGCAGACGTTATATCTTCGACAGAATCTTTGGGAGTTGTCTCGTGCAAGAAAACATTTTACTTACCGTCGAGATTCTCTTCTTTTCTTTTTTTTTTTTTTTTCATCCTTCGATTTGAACGAAATTTTACGAGACGCTTACTCTAGATCGAAGATGTAAAAGTGGATGGTTAAATGTTGCAATGCGGGAATACTAAATGAAGGAGTGTCTTGTATTCTATAGTTCGATCATATAGTGATTTTTTGAATCTGAAGCCTATGAAAGAGAAGCGAAAAAAAAATTCGCGTATCGTTGTTTGCATAACTCGATGGGTGAGTCGAGTGAAAGCTAAAGAAACGATAAAAATTATTGGTATAAGAAAAAAAATGCTATAATTGTTAAATGAAACATATCAAGAATACGATACGTTCTCGCTTGCGAAATCGTATGTAATATCAGTGAGGATTAACTTCTCGAAAAATAATGCAAGAGAATCACGAGAAAGATTTTGATAATTCGCGAATATCCCATTCTCCGGCAACGCTCACGTTATATATACGGCATCCTCCAATTTGACGGCTTTTCCATTCGTAAATTTCCAGGCAGCTGCGGGCATAAGCGAGCGAGAGGGACCCCCCGCTCGGCGAAAGCTACCGGAAAGGACACACTCGTCTCTCTCTCTCTCTCTTGGCGCGACTGCAGCAGCAGCAGGAGGGAAGCTTCAGAGAGAGGCCTGTAAAAGCCTGGCCGGGCTCCAATAAGGAAGCAATATACCGACAGAGCAAGAGAGAAAGAGGGAGAGAGAGAGAGAGAGAAAGTCTTTGTCTATGTGTTGTCGTAGTCGACGTCGTAGTAGTCCCCCTTTCTCTCTCGGAGGCCTCTGGAGTTTGCCACCTTGTAGCTCTCTCTTTCTCTCAACCCAACTCGGCCACGGAGCGACTATATAGCTTCGCAGCTTCTAACGAGCTCCCATTGTCTCGAGATGTCGATAATTATGTTAGTTAGACTACGCGATCACTGCTCCTCTCTCTCTCTCTCGCTCTCAGCTGCTCTTAGCCCCTCTCACTGTTCTTCTCCCCCCCCCCGTCTCCTCCCGTCTCGGCGCCACCTCCTCGTCGTCGCAGTAATCTCATCGTGACGTGGCAGCCAGTGCAGGTGTACTCGCTTTACGCGGAATTAAGGCTGCACCGATAAAGCCACCACCGCCGCCGTAGCCAGCGTCGCTCGTTAACTTTTTTGTGCGGTGCTAAGTAGGGAGAGAGAGAGAGTGTGTGTGTGGGGGGGATGGACGATATGAACGAGGCGTACTGATTAGGATTCAAGGGGTGTTCGGCCGCGGGGCCGCTCTGCGCGCGCGCGCATGTTAATCGTGCGTGAGTTCCGAGCTAAGCCAAGTATGTGCGCATGTGTGTGTACGTGGGCTGATGCTTTTCTCCGGGTTGTGTTGCTGCGGCGCTCTTGCATCGAAATTATGTGCAAACGAGGCAACTTGTTAGCTGCTCCTGCTGCTGGTAGTGTTGCGAGGGTTGGAGAGAGGGAAGAGTCTCCGGGACGACATGCCGATCATCGTCTTGCTCGCCAACGAGTTACGTGTCCGTTGGGTTAATGCTGGGAGGAGGGGACGAGCTGCTCGTAGATGCAGACCGATGCGCAGTTTCCGTACAATAATATGTTGGCTGTTGGGGAGGAGAAGAGTTATTGTTTGTTTTATGGGGAGGCTCGTGTTTAAGAAAGCAGGATAAGCTGAAATAATGATCGCTAGGGGTGCGTGTATTGATTTTCCAGGTGCTTTACATTATACATACATTGTGTAGGAAGTTTAAGTGCCTTAAAATATGTTCGAAAGAACTTAAGAAACAAAATACACATCTTGTATACACGTATTTAAACGGACTAAACGTTTGAGAACATGGCTGAATAATTGATTTTTTTCTAACAAAAAATATCTATATTTTTTTCTAATATATTGTTGTATTTTATACGCAAAAAAAATATAAATGAAAATAAGTCTGTTTCGAACATATCTTTTTCACGAGGCGACAAGCGAAACTTGCCCTATCATTTAGAGCATAAAACGTTTGATTTAAAAACCATTAACCCTCAAAAAATTAATTTTAATTTGAAGGGAAATAAATGTGTTTTAAAAGAGGCCGAGTCGATTATTCCCTATGTTTAATACACGAAAGCAAAAGCAGGCGAGTAGATAAATACACTAGTTTTTCATCAATTTATTTCTTGTCTATTTTTATTATACCTCTGTGGGCATAGTCCTTTCTATGATTCACTGTTAGAAAATCATGCACTAATACGAGGAAATATACCCATGCATGTGCACACAATACTGCACGTCTATCTTTCTGATAGATAGAAATAAATCAATCAACGTATAAATTTAATTGAAACCACACATGCGCTGACGCTCTGAAAAAAAAACCACCTATCGTAAACTCAATCCATGCATTCATGTTGATAGCAAAAAGGAATCGTTAACTAACAAATGTCTATTGGCAAAAGTCAGTCTGTTCATGGTCTTAGCAAACCAATACATCAAAAATAAAAAGTGCTGGCAACGATGCTTATAGAACTGCGCCATCAATCGCTTCAACTCTCCAATATCCAAAAATACACCCCAGTCTTAAGTAAAACCAATGAAGCTCGGGTGTATAAATAAGCCGCTTATCCGCGATCTCGTCGGCTGGAGTAAGTTGAAATATTCAATTAGCCTCCGCCGCGAAGATACGATCGTCCAAGTCTTTCTCTATACAGATATATATAAGCATATTGGCAATACAAGCCCTGGCAAATCACTGGCGAATAAGGCGCTTAACAGTAGAGAGAAAGAGAGAAAAGGTCTTGATTCTTTCAGCTCGATTGGCCTTCAACTCGTCGACATCCGCCTTTTGTCCCTCTCTCTTACTCTCGCGCGCGATTCGATAAGGGAGGGTGACAAAAGACGCGACCCCTCTCTCTCTCTCTCTCTCTGTCCCGCCTCCTTTTTAAATCGCGAAGAGAAGAGCTGGTGTGCAGCGCGGCGCAGACACGAAAATCAGACGCTGCAGATATCGAATGACGCGCATCTGCGATTTTCACCGCGTTCAGCGGAATACCAAAGCAGCTTCTTCCTCTCCTGTTCTCCTCTCAGCTCCTCTCCTCTCTCTCTCTATCTACTCTTTTCCCCCAAGCCTATATACCTTTGGCACTTCTCTCCTCCTTTGCCGCCCCTCGATTCTTATTACGTGCACACGACGTTCTTCTCTCGGCGGCGGCGGCGGCGACTCAACGTCGGTGGCCGACGACGCCGACGAAAGACGACGAGTGCATTTTCTCTCTCTCTCTCTCTCTCTCCTCTCCGGATGTTTGATTATCCCCCCGTCGTGCTGCTGACACTGTTATAACGCTTTCGTCGCATTATTTCCTTTCGCGACTCGATTCGGACGGATTTTTCTCGCCTTTAAGATATTTTCTAATCGGATCTCGGGTTCAGCGTTTCTCCTCTCGACTTTTTTTCACTTCATCGACGATCCGCGTGACCTGCGAAATTTGTTGAAAAACTTTGTTTTGAACGCAGAGGTTATTAAGTTTAACATTTTATCGATGATAAACTATTTTGTAATCCATTTACTAGAGAGATTCAATATTCTCTAAGCGATATTGTATATAAAAAAAATAATTGTGACAAATAGTTTTGTGTTCTTTCTTTATTAATTTCGCAGTATCCAATGCTGTCTATTAAGCTACTTTACCATCGACATCAATATAGGATTTATATATGTATGAGTGGAGTTAATACTATGCATAATAAATAATGCAGCAACAGATTATGCAATAGCAATATAGCAATGATGCAGTGACCGTTATATAAATTAATATTATGCATGATCAGGATAAGGGATACATAATATATTTATGCGTGTCTTTACGACTCTACAATATTAATAATTTCACATAGGTATTTTTAGATGCATTAATAAATATGTAACAATTA
Organism: Megastigmus stigmatizans; assembly: GCA_900490015.1. Taxonomy (NCBI): domain Eukaryota; kingdom Metazoa; phylum Arthropoda; class Insecta; order Hymenoptera; family Megastigmidae; genus Megastigmus; species Megastigmus stigmatizans. Next base: position 11,614 of record UELV01079680.1, on the reverse strand, counting down.
TTTATTATATGCACAATACAATATCAGTAAAACGGTTTCTGTACACCTTTTTACGAGTGCGATAAAGTAATTTCTTCACAGAATGTACTAATATCCTAAACAATGTAAATGAAGCCTAAAAAAAATGTCAGCCCCTTTTTCGTAACTCACATATAGACAATAAATTCAACTCGTCAGCTTATTTCGCAGTCCCGAAGCTCACATATCTCTCTGAAGCGCTTTAATCGAAACTAGACAAAAAAGCAAGAAAAAAAGCAGGAGTGCGCGCGAGATTCCCCCGAAAGTAGGCTAAAGTCATTATCACAATTCACGCGCTCTGGCGCAAAAGTAATTATAAAAATGTCCATCTCTCCGCGAAAATTCAACATTTTTCAGCAGCAGAGAGAAGCAGCAGCAGCGGCCCATATATATTTTTGCTCTTCACGCGGCAGCTCCTCTCTCTCGTAGTACATTAAATTACAGTGTGTAAAAAGCTCAAGTGGAAAACGTTAAAAGGGGGGCAGCGCAGAGAGAGCGAGTCTGTGCCAGCGGGGCTATCGCGTACGTCCTGCAGCAGCAAGCAAGCGAGAAAGAGAAAGAGGGAAGCGCGCATATCGCACAGAAATATACTGATGGGAGGCTTTTTTTCCTACGTGTTACAGGTGCAAAGAGCCAGGCAGATACGGCAAAGACCTGCCGCCCACCGCAGTTATCATTTGCTTCCACAACGAGGCGTGGTCGGTACTACTGCGGACGGTACACTCTGTCCTCGACAGGTCGCCCGACCATCTCATCCAAGAAATTATTCTGGTCGACGATTTCTCAGACATGCGTGAGTATTATGACCCCCTGACTCGTGTTCTTTGACTCTGTGTGTCTGTATCTGTGAGTGCGGAACGGGAGAAAAGGGAAGCTATGCAAAATGCTGGCTAATTATTTTTGGCCTGACTTCACACTGGCTGGTAGGAGAATTTTATATGCCGCGCGCTTCCTTTCTGTTTCGGAACTAAAACTCCTTCTAAATAGGTGCGGGTAATAAAAAAAAAAGTTAAACTTACTTTTTATCAAAAGAATAAAAATCACTAAAAAAAACATTGTAATCGTAAAGTTTTATCTGTATTCATTACGATAAGAAAACTTCAAAAAGACATTAAAAACGATAAAGTCGATTTTGATCAGTTATAGGCTACCGTTGGAATTCGATCGTTTCGGTCCAATTTGTCTCGTATATACGGGAAAAAGAAAAAGGTAGGCAGCGAGCGAACCGTTAGATAGAGGCAAAAGGCAAATACAAAGATTTGCTGGGTAGTTTAATCCGTTATATAGTCTGCAGTTTCAAAGTCCAGAAAGCCCGCGAGCCCTCGGTCCCAGTCCCTTAAAAGCTCAAGATAAGCTGACTCTCTGGACCCGACCGAAAGCGACTCTCATAAACATACTTGCCTAAGCTCTCTCCCTCTCTTGCACTCGGTATAACGATGGAGCCTCAGCCCATTAGCGCCTCCGGCTGCAGGCCGCAATCGATTGTTTTATCATCGAAACGAGGTAATAGCGACACGAGTATATCTGCGCGTGCAGTGCTCGCTTCTTTCTCCGCCGGCCCGACGCTTTATTATTTTTAATTAGAATCGAAAGCGGAACCCGCGCGACTAACGAACTCGTTTATACATTATGGCTCGTCGATCGCGCACTGCTTTTTTTTCGGGGAGTTAATCCGATCTCGCTGAATTCGTCCTGTGCAGCTGTGATAAAGCGCACGTGAGAGAATTTAAATTGAGTCGTTTTTATGCGCAAACGAGGTATTATTCTTGTTTACGTGGATCAGTTACACCCCTATATAGCGTGTGAGCTGGTAAAAATATTGCATTGAGCGATTTTTTTTTCCCGGAGAGTGACGTTTTTCGTGATCTTGTCTATGCAAATCGCAAGTTCGTCGAGGATATCAACATTTTTGAAAAGCTCGATGTTGCGTTTCACGCAATGTGGTTAAAGGCAGCGAATCACGCGCATGCGATTTCCTTGTCCATCGCTATATGTCTTACCAGCGCACGCGAACTCAACAAAATATCATTATTTGCTATAACTTATAAATATGTGCTCATTCCCGCTGTTATTAAATTAGATCGAGTGCGACGGAGTCCTGGGATATTTCTATGGATATTCAATTTGCTTATAAGATTTTCGACGTTGACGAGACTGCTTAATATAGACATAAACGTAAATTTGCTTTAAATATCGCCAGCTCGTAGGACAGCGACGAAAATTATTTAGCAGAAATTTAATACTCTTTTTTATATATCTGTGCATAAATTTATACGATGCTTTTGGCTGAATTAATCGAATGAACAACGAGAACTTTAATAATGTTATAAGCTTTATGTAATTGAATCTCGATAAAATAAATGGGAAAAAAGAAAATCAATTCGTTTCACTAGACAATAAATTTTTAAAGGCATCAATCCACATTTAAAATATAATACACACCATATAATCTATCTAAAAAAAATTACTTTCTTTCGAAAAGTATGTACAAAATCTTTTTCGACATACCATATTATGATTATTATTATTAAAATCATTCCTTTCAACAGCTGCAACAACATGCCAAAAGTTACGTAACCCTGTAGCCCAGAAAAACATTGCGCATCCCTCACCAATTACCTCGCATCGCAATTACAAAATATATTCCGTCTTCCCGCGCGAGTACATCCAGAAAAACCTCCACGAAACGTGCGCGGCTGCTTAAAAATCGCGAACACGTATATATCCTAGCTCCAGCGCAAAAACATCTAGCCAGCAATTATCCCCGTGTCTCTCTCCCTCTCTCTCTCTCTCTGTCGGAAGCCTCGACACCTCGACAGGTGCAAAAAAACCATCCCGTGGAAAGGAGATTAAGATGATTGGCGCTCACGGTCGCGCGCGAACGCGTCTGTGTAGAGCAAGAATTAGAGGGTTAGCCCTCCCTCGCTCTCCTGTCATGTAAATTCGCCGCATCGCGTACACGCGGCTGCACAGACGCGGCTATACACACAGAGAGTGAGAGAGGACGGTAATAGACCAGTGATTTTCTCTCTCTCTCTCTCTGGGAACGCTCGTCCCTCAGCGTGTATATATATGTATATATACGTGTAGGAGCGAGCGCGGGGCCGCAGAAGCGAGAAACGACACGATTGCGTGCATTGTGCATCGGACGCTAAACCGCTTTCGTATCGACGAGCGAAACATGCTGATCCGTCCGAATATCCTCCCATATACTCCTCCGTCCACGCGCTTCGCCTCCGCACTTCTCTCCGTCTCTCCCTCTCTCTCTCTCTCTCTCTCTCTCTCTCTCTCTCTCTCTCTCTCTCTGCAGCAGTGCGAGCGCAGCCTAATCCCCCACCGAGCCCTCGACTATGCTACGGCTGTTCCCGCGCGCCAGGCTTAAGATCGCGGGAGCCCCGCGTTTCCGCCTAAACCCATTCGTTATTCGAATAAATCAAGTCCTCTCCCTCTCTCTCTCTCTCTTTGCTCCTTCTCTCTTGCCTTCCTCTCACCTCCCCCGAAAGCTCTGGCCGGCCTAAGTCCCGAAGTACGATATCGATCTAATCGTCACTCGTAAATCGAGCAGCCTATATACATTCTCTCTCTTTCTCTTGCACATATATGTATATATATATATATGTATATATGCATATAAGAAGGTATTCCTTCTCTCATTTCGACTCTGCATTCTTCCGTTTCTTCCTCCTCCTTTTGCCTTTTGCCGCCTTTAGCGTTTTATTCGCATTTTTGAGATTTCGATAGGATCGCGAGGCGCGTTCCCGCGATTCAGTAGAAAAGTAATTGCCCAAAGCCGATCTTTTAACCAATTGCTTTTTTCCAGCTTGCTTTTTTTTTCATGATTCTCATCTTGATTTATAATTTCATTTAAAAAAAATTTATCAGATCGTATAAAGTTTTGTGGTAAAAAGCGAAATGGTTAGTATGCGTATATCGTATTGGGATTTATCCGTTTGAAAAAATTAATTATAAATTGAGTCTAGTACCCAACTTCTAGTAATTTAATTCTCCCTTCGAAAGTAACGATCAACAACTTAATTTATTTATTGTATTCACAGTAGAATATCCCAATAAGCTAAATCCAGCCTAAATCCCAATGAAATAAAACGAAACGTCTCCAAGAATATGAAATAATAAAGATAAGATAAGCCGCAAAGCCAAGGTGCAGCAGGCAATCGAATGGCAGTAAGAAATATCAGCTGCGTTTGCAATAAAAACAGGCTGTCCGAGGTCCGAGTCTGTTACGTCTGTTATTTACAGCGCACTTGAAGCGTCAGCTGGAGGACTACATGATGAACTACCCGAAGGTGAAGATCCTGCGGGCGTCGAAGCGCGAGGGTCTGATCAGGGCTCGGCTATTGGGCGCAGCGGTTGCGAAAGCCCCGGTCCTCACGTACTTGGACAGCCATTGCGAATGCACGGAGGGTTGGCTCGAACCGCTGCTCGATCGCATAGCTCGTAACTCGACGACGGTCGTCTGTCCGGTAATAGACGTCATCGACGACACGACCCTCGAGTATCACTGGAGGGACTCAGGCGGCGTCAACGTCGGCGGCTTCGACTGGAATCTACAAGTTAGCCTCCTTCCACCATTATTTCTCTCTCTCTCTCTCTCTCTCTCTCTATCGCTCTATCTCATACTCAGTATCGTATTGTCGCGAGCGGATGTCGCTGCAGCTGTCTCGTTACGCCACGGCTTGTATAGTTCCCACCCGGTGCAATTATCTACTTTGACACGGTCGATGATTCGAGACTGCGTCTTGTTTCGCGATCGGTGTGGACGAATCGGTTTCGATGTCGCCCTCCTTTATCGACTGCTTTTGGACGAATTGACGCGCTCGGGAGTTGAACGGAAGGCGGTGCTTTTATTTCTTGTAGAAACAAAGTTTCGGCTGCCTTGGATTGATTCGTCTACGAGCGAGGAAAAACTTTTTTCTTTTTATTTAGCTTTTAAAGGGCGGTAATCGATTGCGCGTATAATATAATGGTTGATGTCTATATTCTATTTGAACAACCGGTAAGAATCGCGCATATAGGTTGTTACTTTAGTTTTACCGCGATTATCGTTACTTAAAAAGAGCATATTATGACGAAAGTGCCAATAAAGTTTTTACAATTTTCACTGCGAAACTAAAGAGGACAAAAATGGCCATATAAACGGCTAGGCGCGTGTAATTAATTGTTCATTATTGTTTTTTTCGTTTCGAGCTAATCGTTAAAATTCCTAAGGAAATACACTATAAACAAACTCGACGTTAATGATGCCTTTTTTTTCAGGCACACGTGCACATTTTTATACAGACGTTTTATAACACGCTCGTACAACAAACAAAGAATATAGGCTGGCTCCCGAGATGACTAATTATACATCGCTAAACTCTTTACGATATACATTTTCTCAAAAACAGAGTCTGCTCTTACGCTTTTACATGTATCGTTAAAATAGAAAAATTCCACATATTTATATCCTTACTCTTCGTCTAAGTCTATATAAGTAAATGCAGGAGAAGCTTGGAATAAAAAAAAAATAATAATAATAGTTGGTCGTCATCAGAAAGAGTATAATAAAAATGTCTGCGGCGTGTTGTCTAGTTCAACTGGCACGCGGTACCGGAGCGCGAGAAGAAGCGGCACAAGAATCCGGCCGAGCCGGTCTGGTCGCCTACGATGGCCGGTGGTCTATTTGCCATCGACCGGGTCTTCTTCGAGCGTCTCGGCACCTACGACAGCGGCTTCGACATCTGGGGCGGCGAGAATCTCGAGCTCTCCTTCAAAACTTGGATGTGCGGTGGTACGTAATTGCTCCTATCTTCATGCGATTCTTTTTTAAAAGAGGTAAAGATGCTACTTGTGGAACTGTTTCCATTTCAATGTTTCAAAAGTGGTATTTAATATTTTTTAAATTGTTAATATTATACAAGTAATATGCTTTGTTATATATAAAACCATTAGTGTATCATTATACGGTCTTAATTTAAAATTATAGAATATATAAACAAGTCTTACGATTATAATTTATAATTATAAAACTTTAAAAAGTACAGCCTTTCAAAACTAGAAAATGAAAAAAAAAAGCCTGAAGTAACGATATTGGATCAATTAGCAATATTTCCCTTTTTTCAATAATACATCGTTCAAAGTATATAAATCTATTTAAATTCAATATTACTATAGCCGTCAAAGCTGCAAATTAATTATAACAGATGATGTAGATATTAAAAAATGCATAAAGTCAAAGCGACAAGCCCTGACAGTATCAGGTCAGACACGATATCAAATATATATAAGAATATTCTCATCGGTGTAGTATTTTCGTAACACGTACCCCGAAACCTTTTTACCAGCGTTGCAGGTCAATTTATCCTTGATAATTGAACAAGCGCTCTTTTATATCTCCACTTAATTAATAACGATATAGAAAAAAAGCGCGATCCAATCAACGATTTGTTACGATCGAGGTTGTTTTATGTTGGTAGAGTAAGAGATCCCTTTGTTCGATCTTTGATCAAGCTTTTTCCGAGTGTTTTGCATCGACGTGTATATAGCTGAGTTGATTAAACAGAGAAAAAAAATCCGTTGTCCCCACAGGCACACTGGAAATCGTCCCGTGCTCTCACGTGGGCCACATCTTCCGTAAGCGCTCGCCCTACAAATGGCGAAGCGGCGTGAACGTGCTCAAGAGGAACAGCATCAGGCTTAGCGAAGTGTGGCTGGACGAGTACGCCAAGTACTACTACCAGAGGATAGGTCACGACAAGGTTAACACACACACATGCGCGAACTCTCTTACTTTTTTTTTTTTGGAAAAACTCGCTCCTTTTGATATATCTGTGTTTCCATTTTGCTCGCGGTCGTGTGGAGAAATCGCTGCTTTCCGGAGCAACAAAAAAGGACTGATAAATCATGTCCAAGTGTCCAACCAGCATGTGTATATACGAGGTACAAGTGTCCTTTTTGAGAAACCTTTCTATACTGTACGAGACTCGTACAACTCGTATTTCCTATATATAGCGTCTAAAATAAAAAAAGATAAGAAAATGTTTTCGGCTGCGTGCGCGGTGTGTTTTTTCAATCGATATTACAATCGGATTTCTAAACAATTGAATATTCATGTTTTCGAAATGAACAACTTGTCGGTCGGCTTGCACAGCCAAATAAGTTTATTTTCTCCATCAACTTTTTACACGCGTGCTACTTTATTTGTCGTATTGTCGCGGAGAGCGATTCTTATGTAGACTCAATCATGTGTATACGTCGCCAACGAGTTCCCCCCACCCCACACGTCCGCGTTTCGTTTACGATCGTTTTACGGGTGGCTCTTCCACTTGCAGGGAAATTATGGGGACGTGTCGGACCGTAAAGCGCTGAGGAGGAAGCTCGGCTGCAAGCCTTTCAAATGGTATCTCGACAATATTTACCCGGAGCTCTTCATTCCAGGCGAGGCTGTCGCTTCCGGCGAGGTAAGTTTCCCGAAAATACCCTCTTTATCGCTCACTACTCCTCTTGTTTTTGTTTTTCTTTCGCCCCCCGTGCGCTCGAGCACTTGTTTACAGGATACTACAGGAGATCGAGGAACTGCTGCCGATGTGTCGCTGTTTCATCTGGGATTGCTGCTGTGCCGTATAAAAAAAACTTGCATCATTCAACTTTTGCACATTATGGTTTTAATGATGTTTATTTAACGGAGCGGATCTACGACCAAGTGGTCGTTACGTATACCTTCGCTTTAGCGAATAAACTTCGTCTCTATAGTTTTGAAGTTGAATTGGTAATTAGGGATTGGGTTGTGAAGCAACACGAGTCGTAGGTTGTTTGGAGAATTAATTCATGGAAGTAATAAGTTTGGAGTTATCATCGATGAAATTACGGCTTCGGCAGATGCATACCTTGCGAAAGTTTATGACTTTCGGTTTACGATTGATCGGTGCCAAAGCTGTAATTTGCCTTTTCTAAGATCGGTAAGAACTAAGAAATATTAACATGAACCGTTACGTTTACGGTTTTTGATCAAATATTCGATATTTAGTTGTTTCATCGCGTTTAAATTAATTGCTAGAAATGCTTTGTTTTTTTCACCGATTTTTTTCTCTTGTATTATACCAATAGATGTTTTTGATTCAAGATTTGATGTATAGATATGGTTGACGTTTGCTACCCGTCATGAATCGAGTGAGAGAAAATGGCTTTCATATTTGTTTTTTTGCATCTGACGCTAACTATTTTCTAGATTTTATATAGTCTACTCGCTAAATCTAAATAAGTAATTATTTTGTTAAAAAATTCAAACAAAATCATTTATTATATTTAAAATCACTACCTGTCTCCTTACGAATGTTACTTTAGTTTTTATTATTCAAAGAGTAGAGTAAACAAAGTTTTTTTAACGTTCTTTACAATTTCTTAATAAATCCAAGGATCGATCAGAGATGACCTAATAAAACTACAAACGTGACGGTAAACTGGGATACCAAAAAGCCGAATGCTCGCTTTAGTCATACATATTGAAATCTACGAGAACACAGTAAATAACGAATTCACAATACAATGGATTTTCAATAATACAAGGAATATTCATGTTTTTGAAAAATGTAGCCAGAGCATATGTTGAAGATTTATTACTGAAACTAAGTCAGTAAATTTTTAAGTACAAGAGTAATATAATAATGCCGTCTTAAAAATAATACAAGCATCGATCGAAGTATCATTAATAAGGACAAAAAGCACTATTAAAATCAACATATAATACAATTATTTATGCTTCTCTACGTAAAAAAAGTGAGTGTACTTAAACAAACTACGCAATAAAACCACAAATTCTCAATTCTCGCGTAAACATTGAAACGCTCGCTCAAATCCTCGCTCTTCTCTCTCTCGACCTAATTAATATCGCAAAAATCGTGGCCACGACCACTCGAAGCACAAAAACTAGCGCGTCAGGACATCAGCACTGCAAACTCTACTCGACGCACGATATGAAAACCCACGTCGGATTGCGCGACATATATACATATACGTACCGCGTAGCGGGCGATATCGCCGGGCGGCCCACTTGCTTTTTTTCCATCCCGTCGCATAACACTGCAGCACACACAACCGTCCATATACGCCTGGACATACACACACACACACACTTCTTTTGTTCATCGGCCTGTCGCGTCGGCTTCCCCTTCGGAAAAGACATACCTAGGCTACGGCGAACGCGTTTATTGTCGAAGCTGCGTTGATCGCGTTTAGTTTGTCGATGAGGAGCGACGGTGCCCCGCGGTTTTTTCTTCTTTTTTTTTGAATTTTCCATGACTCGTGTTTCTCTTTCGCTTCTCCTCCCGACACTCTGCCCCCGCGAAAAAAAAACAGTCTATAGCAGCCGCGTTATTACGGGGGACGTTATTAGAGGGAGAGAGGTGGGCTCGGGCATCGATTGATTCGTTTTGTTTCTGATTTATTCCCGCGGCGCGATGCCCGATCACCGTAATTGCAAAATCAATCTTGCCCTCGTCCACGCGCGCGCACTCGCCCTTCCACCTCTCTCTCTCTGCTTCTGCTTTTGTTTTCCCCATCCGCGCCGTATATAGCAGCAGCGCGCGTGTCCTCGGTGATTTCGGCTTTGCCGCCTAATAGCGCAGCTCTCCAGCGACTAAAAGGCCCCCTGTTTTTTCTCCGCCTTCACCGGACCAAAATCATAAATCGCTTTGTTTTTTTATACACGTGGCTCAGTCTAAACAACCATGCATATATACGATAGATAAACTGATTTTGCGTCCGTGGAGCCATCACCTAAGCGCGTTGCTGTTGTTGATGCTGCTGCTGCTGCTTCGCCGAGGCATTGGTAAAACATTTTCACGCTGACTATACGGATTTATATTTTTTCGCGCTTTATATGCACGCGCGCAGATGAGCCGGTGCAGTAGTCTATGTATATACAAGCTTTACCTATACCCCCCACCCCCTCTGTGTTTACCGCTCTATATCCTTGCGCCCGGTTCTCCTTTTTTTTCCACCAATTTCGCACTCTCAAATTTTTCGCCGCAGTGCAGCCTTGTTTGTTTACCCACGTTGTTTTTCTCGCACTCTCTCTCGCGTATAGTTGTAAATCCCTGCCGCGACGGCGAACAAAAAAAAGGGAGTGACCGAGTGGAAATTCCACGCGAGGACACCGCTTTTCCGTTTTTGTTTTTTGTCTATGTACCAAAAGGCTCATAAAACATCGATTTGGCCGCTCGATCGCACTATGCGTAGGCAGCCTCGCGCTCCGTACATTATTGGCCATTCACCGCCATCCCATGTTCGCGCCTATCGACGCCTCTCTTTTCCTCACCTTCTTTCTTTCCCGCTCGCACCGATTATACTCGGATATCGGAGGCGCGCTGTGCAGCAGCCGCTCGGTTGCTTAAATCACGTAGACATCGGCGCTCTCTCTCTCTCTTTCTCTCTACCATCCGGTGGAACATATCCAGGAGAATTTATAGTTGGTACGCCGAACAGTCTGCAGTAATCGGGATCGGCGTGAATAATTCCGCCAGTGTCGTATCGTCGTTACGTGAGGCAACGAGACGTCGCCGTCACCGCTGCTGCTTCTGCTCGTCACGCAGTTATTGCCTTTTTTCCACTCTCGAGCTGAACGCGCGGACACCTTCTTTTTATTATGCGCCATTGATTTCGCGAGTCGTTGCCCCTGAGATGATAAGATTCGGATTGATGAGAGCGATGGGTTTGCGGGTCAATGAATTATTCAACGATTGGACATTGCTTGAATTATTTGTGCGGTTCGTTTGTTTGATAAAACTTATAATATAGAATTGTACGTAGCTGTTGAAAAATGTATAACAAAGTATTTTGAATTCGTATCTTTGTACTGTGTTCTGTTTAATTTCAAATTGAATTGCAAACAAACGCAATTGAAAGTTACTGGAATTCCTTTAGTCTACTTGTAAATCTATTATTTAAAAGAGTTTTTTCGATGGGAATGAATAAGTAGAGTTGCGGCCATTCGTTCTATAAGAAGAGACTATGCTTAACCTACTTTTTATATTATTAAAATAATACAATGTAATTCCAAAAGTGAACTAGTATAGGATTTCTTATTTTAACACAAAGGATGAGAGGAAAAAGAATGCAAGGAATTAAATGATCATTTTCTCAACTTGGAAGGAGAATATCTAAAAGTGTTCTCGAGCTTCTATTAAGCTACGAACGTCTGAGCTTCGAGTTATACATTTTTAAAAGTGCGTTCTATAATTATAATCTTTATATCCGAGCCACGTATAGCAGTTGACATTTTTCTTTTTACTTTTACGACAGTTTATAAGAGCCATTGATTTTCCTGAATATACGACATTTGTTAAGAATTTAAATTCTATTTCCATGTGACGGTTCGTTTAATTGTAGAAATACCTGGAATGTACAAATCACATTCCTTAATTAAAACTAATTGAACAGGCTAAAAAAAAATTCCTTTTTAAAACTAACTTGCAATATCGCAGTCGATCAATTTTTAAAAACTCGAAGCTTTAATCCGAAACGCTTTAGCGCCATGTCTTTGATTTTTAGCGGTACTGAATCTTTTGAATTTGTCGATTTATCGACGCATATTTTTTTTTTT
>UELV01079679.1:0-29091 GCA_900490015.1 Megastigmus stigmatizans | reverse complement strand
ACCAATTTCAAAAGTAATATTTTTTAGTATATAAATAACTGATTTTACTATACTGTTTAGCAAAATTCATAATATTATTTACTAAATTAAAAAATAAAGTTATTGAAATTTTACTGCGTATAATTTTTAGTATACACGTTAGCAATTTTTAGTTACTACTCTAATCATTTTTCAGTGTCAGGACTTGCGGAAATTATTGAATGTATGCTAATAAGTTTTATAATTATTGTAAAGTTTCTCATAATTTGACTCTGTCTCGCCATTAGTGAAGATTATAGTAATTTTAAAGAGAGTATTTTTCTCCGTGTAACTACTTGAATTGAAATAAGACTTAAAATAAAAATCTGACGTTAAGTCTGATGGATTTTGAAAATATTTTATGAATGGAAAAAAATTACTCCAATATTTGTTCTTTCTTGCATGTACAATAAAATAATTTTAAGTAACTGTCATATTTTTTGTCTGCATCGAGTGCCTAAAAATGTATGAAATTTCGTAATCTTCACAATATCGAGTATTTAATCTAATCAGCTCTATCATCGGATATCGGGCTAGTTTATTCTTTTCTTATATTATATTGTTTACATACGCTTATAAAGATGGAATATACGGATTTTAAATGAATAAATATACTCTTAATTCAAAGATATTGTCTTTAATTGATACTGTTATTAGTTTCTTTTTTTGTTGATTTATTAGTACCTACATATTTGCAGGTTCAATTTTAAATATTTCAGTTTATTACTTGTAGTTAAATAGAAATAAGAGCTTTTAAAAAATAAAACGCAAATTATGTTTTTATAAGTAGAAATAGGGGTTTCTATTCAGACAAGGTTTGTTAAACTTGAATTAAGCCCAAAAAAATTGATAGCATCATATAAACAAATTAACTATACAATTAATTCAGTAATACCGCGACCAAAAAATCATGTGATTATGAATGAAAATCCCTTTTTAATACCATTAATATGCATGGAATATTGCGTAATTATCATAACACTCGTAAACTATGTTGCCGATTTCGTATATTTTTCGATTGCTCGCGCGTTAACCTGTTAAATCAAGTTAGCAGTTCGTTATCGAGCCCAAATATCAGACATATTTGACTCGTACATTAACAGTCGAGTATGCTTTGTTGATGTCCAAACTCATTCTAAAATCACACTGACGTAATCAATTTACATTTCTGTCCAGTGCCGTGATTTTAATATGCTTATTGCACTCATTGCACTAATTTAGATCGTGACACATTTCCTACAATTAGTAACGCAACTCGAACTTTCTACCTGTTTACGATGAACTTTTTTATTTGTAATACGCTGTTTGCAAACCTCAACTATGAATAAAACTTTGTACTGTATGGACTTGTTTAATAACATTGAATTTTTTCTAATTAGTTTTCACAGTTGCACTCGAGTGCACAGCTTATGTTAATTACATATTTTTATAATTATAACGATTTGATGAGCAACGAAAAAATATGAAATACTATAAATATATCGACTATCACTATATGTGTTAGAAACAAAAATAGAATAAATAAAAAATAAAAATACTAATATAAATTCCCCAGTTCTTAAAATGTGATGAAACTTTTTTTGCACAATTTCTCGAGCATTTATTGATATCTGTAAGTATTAATTGACCAGTTTTGAATTCTTGAAAATGAAGTAAATGCTGTCTGTAATATAGCCTGATGTGACTTGCGAAATAGTTATACGAATTGTGGTCATTTTATGTAATTATTTCCACTCGCACTGGTTACAGAATACCGTTTTCTCTAAGAGACGATTTTGGTGATCATTATTTCTGTATTTGCGGAGTTTCGTATCTGCATACGAGCGTGAGTACTGATTTCACATACGCATTTGAATCCAATAAATGTCTTCGAAGTGCAAAGCGTATTTCATCACGACTGTAAACTACAACCAATACTGTCGGTCGTTTCTGCAGTTGCTCATAAAATGCTCGACATTTCTACCAGAGGGCAATATTTCGAGAAAGAACTTGTTCGCCTGTAGCTTCGTCAGAGCTTTATAAAGTCGATTCTTGGAATCCACTTTATTGACGTTTGAGTGGCAAGTTTTAAATACTGTCATGAACAAAGTTTATACCAGAAACAAATATCATTCTTGACGTCATTCACCATATTCGAAATTAATTAAAGTGCAATCGCAGGATTGACATTTCCAGATGGTACACGTTCCAATAAGCAAACATTACTACATAGCCATCGGAACCCTTCCTTTATACCTTGACACTAGATGAACTTACGGTTAGAACAACCTAATAAATATTGTCTTGGCGAGCATTATTATTTCCTTTATCCCGGATGAAAAATAAATCAAGTAACACGGACGAACGAGCGATATAAATCTAAATAGAATCGATCGTGATTCAAGGTAGCCTTGCACACACATACCCACGTATATCCGTAAGTGGGCGAGGCAATGTAGCCTTAGACCAGATAAAACCTCTGCGATCGTGATAAAGTATATATAGAGGCTAGAAAAGAAAGACGATCGAGAGATATCAGATTTCGACTATCGCATTTCTCGAAAAGCGCGGAGGGAATTAAGAGTTGCGTGCGCGACGATTTTTTTCCCCCTTTTTTCCTCAAGTCAAAAAGTGCCGAACGCTCGAATCGATCCGCTTTCTGCACAGGTAATGCGGACAGTATATCTATAGACGCGCGTGCACACACAAGCACGTGTACGTGTAGAGCGTCTCCTTGTGTGCATGTGTATATACTCGGCGTAGTGTGTCGTCGACGTCCCCTTCATCGCGTCTCACCCGTCGCGGGTTTATCGCACGGGGAGGGGCGCCAGAGCGTATTAAAGAAGTGAAACTGACGGTCTGCTCTCACAGACTTAGCTCAAATTCCTTCATAATCAGTGCATCCTTCGAGGGCGGCCGGATTTTCTCGCACTTCTTTTTTTCTTCTTCTTTTTCTCATTTGCACCTTTCTTTTTGCTATCTGACCGCCATGTCCTTTAAAATGAACTTCAAAGTTAACTTGAACAGTACGTCTTTAAAATTTAGAATCAAAGATACTTCGGTATGGGGAATTTGACGTAGTTCGGAAGTTTAATTTTATATTATACTTATATATATTTATATCTCTTGGTCGTTAAATAAGTTTTCGGATAATTTAGTTTCACATTGCAATTTTCCGTAAAATGAACAATAGACCTCATCCACCGGCTACTATGCTTGTCTTTGGGGAAGTACCAGGTATTTATTGAGTTTGGCTTAACATTTTCATCTTTAGACGTAGATAGATGTCTTGTTACGATCCGCTTCATTGGAGCAATTCAGTTTTTTTCTGTTCTTGTTAAACACTTTAATTCATCTATTAAAATGAGATACTGACAGTTCAACCATGTATTTTTTGTTTCATTTACTGACTTTAAATTTATGCAATATTGTTATTCATAATTTCTTAAATATGCGAAGTATATTATCTGTAAAAAAGAGGACATCGAATAATATTTACATTTAAACGTTAATAATTTAGAGATCGAATATGTTATTTTATGTTATCTGATTACGGCTAATATCGAACTAATTTTCTCAACAACATTTCCCACGTACAGCCAACAATATTCAATTTTATTTATCGCATGTTTTGCTTCACGTTTATCTTTGACGCACTCAAATAAAATAAAATTGTATATAATGATAAGTCTCTTATATGTTAATTTAAAAGCCACTATTTTCCGATTTTTATGCACAAAACTGTGAATGTTTTTGTATTAGCACTTTGAGATGGCGTATAATGTAAAAAAAAGGCTGAATGTCACGTTCGCCACGGTTAACAATAAATTACAAGCTTTTCATAATGATTCGCCATTCAGTATTGAAACGCGATTTCACTTAATGATAAGAATATGTACGTGTATCTGCGTATCTGCGATCGTCACGTGCACAAAATTCTGTTATCAGTTTCTTTGATCTGTGATAGTTTAAAACCTGCTTAAAATGGACTTAAAGGTAGAATCTTTTTTCCATGTCAATACTAAAAATATTCTTTTTGTCAGAATTGAAATTATCAGAAGAATGTTAATGTAACGGCTGATGTGTGATATAATTTGGAATTAATAATTATCCCATGCCAATGGGATTATTTCTCTGGGAACGGAATGCTATGTGAAAATGTGATGAGAAATCCGCTGCGCCCTTATCGCGTACACCTACAATTCAGTATGCGTATATCTTGAGGTCTCGTGTCATCTCCACCAGACGTGCACCACTTGTTTTTCTTACATGTTCAAAACGTGCAAAACGATAACCGCGACTTTATCATTTAGCATATCATTGTTAGCTTTTCCAATTTTCAGGCTTCGCACGACTGTTTAGATTACATAAAATATTTCCACTTATTCGTCATCGTTTCAATGTGATTCTGGAGTCCTAAAAATACATTTTTATAAATATTAGAGTTAATAACCGAGCATACGCTTGTTCACACTTCTTAATTTTCTTTCGTATGAGTCAATCTTGTACTAGCACTATGAAAATAAGCAATATCAAAGGTTATGATATTAATCGTGTACGTATAATTCAAAGAAAAACGTTGTTGAGTTTGATGACTGATATTTACCTGCCAAGGCTACTTAATATACTGCGTATATGAAAATAAAGTCAAGAAATTGAAAAATCTTTCTCTCGAAATTTTGATTTACTCTTGTATTAATAAATGTCATTCATCTGTTATAAAAATTTATTATACTTTGCATGAATGTATGAAATCTTTGTACACATTCAGGGCATAAAAACCATATGATTTAAAAAAAAAACTGCTCCATTTATTAGCAGGGAAAATTTAAAACACCTTCATTAAAAATGCATGCTTTACCGTATTCGTCTCTATCTATTAATTTTGTATACCTTGCCTGCTAGTAGACTAGTATTTTATTTTAATTAACGTCTTTTTATTGTTGAACCATATACCTTATTGTACATATTTAACGCGTTACCTCTACAAATTATTATATATATAGGTAGCGGATAGATTTCTTAACTTATGATCTATTTATTAAATAAGGTAGACCATAGATCAGAATTTCGGTCTTACTCTGGCTATAGCTTCAACCATGTCATCTAAGGTGTTATCAATAATAGGCATAGTAAAAAATTATTACAAAATAAAAAATTTTGAAAGAAGTTTTGTTGCCATTCAAAATAATTAAAATTAGTATTTCATTCAGAAACTACTTAATTCTTGTATAATTCGTACATTCAGTTTTATTACATCTTATAAAAAAATGTCTATATATCAGAAAACCAAGCCGTCCCGACTGTAAGCTTTAAGCACGGTGACAGTCTTAAATACACAAGATAAAAAAAAATTATAACTTAAATCTCGAATAGCAAAGAAAATCTTGAAAACAATCTCATAAACAGAAGGGATCGACAACGCCCCCATGCACTCAAACAAAACAATAGACCGCTACCTGCTCACAACAGTCGTAAAAAGTCTCTCATATTGTTTTGTAAACAATAAAATCGAGCTTCCTTCGCGATTATACACATGCAGACGTTCTCGGAATAAATTGCCGAGCCTCCCACTAAAGATCTGCACGCGGTAAACACACCGAACGCTCTCTGTCCTTGGGCATCCAGAGCTACTCTAAACGTACGTGACGTTTGGAAATTGTAATTAATTTTGTGTGCATGATCCGACGCGCTTGACTGTGCGTGTAAAAGTTGCGGACCTCTTTTATACGTATTTGCTCTCTCTCTCTCTCTCTCTCTCTCTCTCTCTCTCTCTCTCTCTCTCTCTCTCGCTCTCTCTCTTTTAGCCGCATGCCTTCTCGTTGCTCGTTACACGTCGTCTTTATTCGGAGCTCAGCTCCTATAGTATCCACAGCCATTATCAGCAATATAACTGTCTGGATTAATTTTTTTTATGGGAATCCCTAATATGTACATTATGTAACAGGTAGCAATTAAAGTTCATCCGTGTAATTGAACTTTCTTAGTGATTCTGTCTGTGTCTTTGATAATCGTTTTATACTAAAGTGACGACTCTAATTCAAATTACTACGTGATATACTTTACTTTTTACTTAAACACTTTAATATCTGTTATTGCGTTAATTTAATGATTAACGTATGAGAATAAAGGCTGTAATTAAAATAGGACAGTATAAAATGATTAGTGAAGTGAATTTTTCGACAAATTTATTCCGAAACATGAATATGCAGCCTTTGTAACCAACAGAAAAATGTGATAACGTAATATTTTTCAGTATTTTAATAACTGTTAGTATTATCTTAAAAGTCAATATAATAAAAAGATTTCTCGTGAGGAGTTATTGTTGTATTAAATATTTTTCTAATCCTTTTGTTTCCAAAACAAATAAGGAAAACAATCATTATTTCTATAAACTTCATGCATGAGGTAATTAAGCTCAAGATGAGTAATACGTATTTGTATATCATGGACTGACGTTCTAGTCTTTCGCTAGTACCGTATGTTTTTCATCATTTGCATTTTTTAATAACTGATAAAGTGTCTCATGAGACATAAGCGTCGTAATCAAACAACGATCGCTTCTATGGGTCGTATAATTTTTTGGTGATGGTCCTGTAAATTTACTTATATTTACTTTTTGATATGATTGTGCCAGTTTCTAAAGAATTGATTGTGTAAGATTTAAGTTTTCGATAGCAAAATAATATGAAAATTGCAAGTTATTTCTTCACGAAATTCGTTTTATCTTAAGCATCAGTGCTGAAATAAAAAGGTGTTAACAGTTATAATATTTAAGCGAATATGCTTAAGGACAATCAAATTATTTCTCAATATATTAAATTGCAAGATAATTTTCTTAAAAATAAAAAACGAAACAGTGAAAGTAAAATTCAATTTATGTGCACTTCTGTGTGATTAAGATGCAATTATTCATATTATATAAAAAGTAAGTGTTTACGGACATTGAATTTTAAGTCCAGATATAGTGTTTATTGAGCACAAGAGCCAACGTAAAAATTTATTTTATGCCTTCGCTGCAAAAATTTATGGCGTTGCTCATAAGTAGAATATATTATTAACTCTCGAAAGGCAATGCCAATAATTTATCGAGTAAGAAAAGTGTTCGCTCCTTAAGCTTGCACCTTTGACAGAATGAAATAGATCAAGGATGATCCCATGGACGAAATCATCAGTTTACTTGTACCTAGAAAGGCGTTAATAAAAACGATCTTTGGGCTTCAATGCAGATTGAACCAGTTTTGAACCAGTTGTCGTAATTTTTACGTTATTCAATTGCGAGGGATTCCACACGTCGTATAATAGAGTAAAAGAAGTTTCGTGATTCTTAACCTTGAACAAGTACACATCTTATATTGTTTCTTTATCATTAATGCAAATTAGCAAGAATTACAGATTATTTATTAATAAGATTACTTAATGTCTTATATATTTACTTGTTGTCAATGACGCATTCGGGTTTTTCTAAGACTAATTGGTAACTTCGTTTTGTATTCAATTTATTAAACTTCATATACAGTGTAGATATTATATTTAAATAAACATAGAAATTTCTAATTCTTCATTGTAATTTAAATTAAAATAAAATTTTATTACAAGATTCATATGACGAACGATGTTTAAAATTATACTGTAGTTCATTATTTTGAATAAATAATAGATATTGATAAAAAGTAGTTTTCCATCGCGTATGCGGTTATATGATTTAAAACCATAAATCTTTCTATAAAGCCTTAAATTCAAGAACAGTCACAAATCTTCATTATAAATATTTCCTGATAAAATTGAACGCGAAGAATATGATTTTCAAGTGCAACTTAACCGAAACATACTTCATACAATAGAATCTCATTCTATATTCATCTCGTAGCAGACGACCGCGCTTTCTTCATAACTTACGATGCACCCACAAAGTGCAATTACCAAACTAAACAGCGTGAAAACGAACAAAGACCGGTTGCTGAAATCTGGCGACAATATCCATTAAATAATCACGCAAGACTTTGCATTCTTTCCTAATGACTAAAGCATAAGCTCATCCTAACCATCAGTCACCAGCGTGTCTTTGCTAATAAACTCGAGGCGGCTACTATTTGTAAGCGGCAAACGTGGTACGAGACAAAGATATAGAAACAGAAGAAAGAAAGAAAAAACAAACGAACAAAGAAAAATACAGCGTAGTCTCGTTATGTTCAACAAAGTCTCGAAGCATTAGACGTGTGCCTGCTATTCTCACATGTAGCATGGGAAAGATTCTTTAGGGAGACACATATTATTTACCGCGCCTCTATCGGGATCTTGGCATCGCTATGATGTCAACCCCTCGAGGAAGACAGCGACTAGAACTGCTGGCAGTGTATATAGCACACGAGGTTCTCCATTGTTCGGACCGAACTGCTGACCTACTTCAATCCGATACTACTTTTTTCACGATTTCCGGGCACGGGTGGGTGGAGATACACACCTGTCAGTCTGTCACTCGCTGACGAGCAGAGACGCGACTCGTTGGGACAATTTGATTTATTAGACACGGGAGAAGTGGAGTTAGGTAAACTGAGCGAAGGCTTCCAGTTGACTCTTGAGCTCTCTTCTTTTATGCACTCTCTCTCTCTCTCTCGACGATTCAAATCTGATAAAAATTAGTGCAGTATCACGACTCGCTTCATTCCGAATGCTATTTAGGTCGTATTCGAGCGAGCTTTTTGAAAAGACTTTCCTTAAATAGGGATGAATATTAACCCATCGTTTACCATGTGCTTTTTTCCGTCCATGTGAGCTGAGAATATATTTGTTCGGAGCTAACGAAGCGTTCGCTTGTAATTGTTGAAAAGAAATTTCTTGCTGGGTTTGATGGGAAAATGTTTTCATAAAAATTTGATAGAAGATCTATTGCATTAAAAAAGTTAGGTATTTAGTTCGATATTAATTATTTTATAACCGGTACCACTAAAACTTTAATCGTGCAATGTGATTAGGCAAATGTGAACGAATATCTGTATACAGATTACGTGAAACAGAACAGTTGCGGAAATGCATTCTTACTGTCGCGGAAAACCGATAAGCGAGTCAGAGAGTTTGCAGGAAATAGTGAACTTAGCGGATGTTACTCGGGCCCTCCAATATACGCATGCATGTAACTCGGTCGAACTGCTATGCATACCGAAGTTGATAAGGACGACTAATGAAGAGCATCGGCATTACTAACACGTGTGAGCCTAAGGTTTTAATAAATTTAGAAGCTATTGAGATACAAGACTCACGATATGAACGTAAAGCTCTTGAACGCAAATACATTTAATTCAGTATCATTCCAGGGTTTATCGGAGTTCAGAGTAAAAAAGTGACTGTATATCAGTAACTTCAACTTCAAGATACTATGGTTCGAGCAGACGATAATTTTTTGTTGAATTCAAATTTACGAGTAGGAGGTCGGGACCGGTTAGTGTACATTTTACATTTTATCATTTTCTTAGAATCATCTATAGCGATAAAAGGAAAAAGTTCGCGTACGTGCAGCGCATCACGTTCGAATAATTCAAGTTCGAATTCTTAATGTGAGAAACCAGCTACCAAAGTTTTTTACACATGGTGCTAAAATGAGTATTTATTATGCTTTTTTTAACCAAATTCATTCTCTTTGTATAAAAAAACTTGGAAAGAGTGAATTTTTGCGAAATAATTCTCTCTACAATAAGAATTGTAGTTCATACTTATTTATTTTCGACTGATGAGTAATATGGGTTCTCATTCACGCAAACCATTTCAGAAATGACGATTTAACTCTGTATGAACGAAAAAGACTCACTGCACACTCTATGTTACCGGTCCGTGAAATGTTACCATATATGAAGATTTATGAGCAATGTGTCAACTTACCCTTACCCGAGCTAATCACCATAGCTTCTTGGTAAATTATGCACTTCCACCAGGAAAATTAATACTTAACTTTCTTAATCTATATTTTAATAAATATAATACTTTTAATTAATATAATTAATATTCTCATGTCTAATAAAAATAAAAATTAAATGTTTCACTCTTGCACAAGCTCGCATGAAACTCTGGTACTATGTATAAGTAAATCGGCTCAAGTTTGCTTACAAACAAGAAAATTAAGTTTCAGCTACAGTAGTCAATCTTCTTGTAATTTTATAAAAATGTATATTAGAAAATAAAGATGCAAATGAATCCCGACTTCGATACATCTACCCTCTTTTTACATACTGCATTCATTGGTCGTCTATATGCATATAAGCGTCCGCCGCGTCGTGCAAAATTAAAGCGATCGATAAAATCGTATTACGCAATCAACTGGCTACATGCATTAGACGGAGTGTGAAGAAAAGAGACCGATAATATACTGCATTGAAAGAGATAGAGGTGCAGAGAGAGAGAGAGAGAAAGAGAGAGAGAGAGAGAGAGAGAGAGAGAGAGAGGAGGGAGAAGGAATTGATTCCTAAATATCGTCGTGTGAATGCCTGACCGAGATGTAGTGCACTTTTATCGTGCACTTTTAATCTGCTGCCACTTTGAAACTCTTTTCTATTGGTCAACCGACAATGTTGGCTTATCAACGATCGCACGATTTAACTGTACGAAACCTATGAATCACTTCAGTTTATGTGCACATTTACTGTTTTATTTAGCTTATGACCGGCTAGTTTATGTCTCAAATTAGTCCATTCAGTACACAAGTTTCGATCGTCCTTACATTTAGCTACATTTTGAAATGGTCGAATAAATATATCATTTATTTTGTTTACACAATTAAATAAAGTTTATTCTAATAATCAGAGTTGAGAAAATGATAAAATTATATATTGCGATCATTAAAATCGAAATATTTTATCATCAATGCTAACGATAAGAATTTAGTTTAACGTTCCACGAAATTGTTAAATATGTATAAAGCTAACTGTAAATTCGAGTTGTTTCAGCAATGACAATAGAGGAATCGAGAAGATCACAGCGACCGTACAGATATGGCATGGTCTTGCTGTGCGTCGGCGCCTTGATAAACTGGTTGGGTCTTGCCGAGAATTATGTTGAGCCCGTGAGATACGTCGGGGTTGCCTGCATCGTCGCTGGAGCTCTCCTTATATGCGCCGCCATGTGCTGTTGGCTTCACGCCCCACCAACGAGAACAAGTACGCAGACCCAACGCACCACTCATCCTATCACTGCCCAGGTGAGTTTTTGCAATCGTTTCCTTACCTTATGCACATGCTTCTTCTTAATCTCTTTTAAATCGAAATCTTCTCATCCTGTGTACCCGGTTTGTTCGTCTTCGGCAAATGATGTGAGTAATCGACTTTTGCTTCCTTCTTTTTTTGACAAGACGATGATTAATGTTGGTAATTAAAATGAAGATTAATTGAAGAAAAATTTGATGTCTTGGTTATTCATAAATTGCAGATAATTCATTTCAATTTAATGGTTGTAAATATACATATATATAGACTTTCAGAACTTGTGAGGGACTTATGCATTACTGAAAAAATATACTATAATAAGCATTCGATGAAATATTCTTATTAACAAAATTACAGTAAAATGTCAATATTTTATTTATCATGCAGAAATTTTTTAACGCAAGATCTGAGTAAGATAATTTTTGAATTTTGTCCCAAGTTAATCTGATTATTTTTAATCAAATGTTGATTTCCATCAATATGAAAAGCTTTGGTCAAAAATATTGAAAAATATTAAATTCAAGGAGTAAGCAGTGAAAAAGCTAATTAAGATACTTAATTGCTAAAAATGATTCGCAACGATAATTTTTATCAACGTTGAAAGTCCAATTCATCGACGTTCAACTGGGTCCTTAAATATTTCATATTCTAAGTATACTATAACTATAAATGTACGCAAATAACGAGAGAAATCGAATCCATTCATTCTTGATATAGCCTTGATAATAAAAATTTATATGGAAAAATTTGTATTTTGGGGAAGTTAATCGGAAATATTTTGTAAGTCACACTCTATGATATTGATTCCAGTATAACTAGATGTTTCTGGTTTCCGGTTAGGCCGATCATTCGAAATAGTGAAACTAGATAAAACTAACTTATTTCGTTGGAAACAAAAATCAGCATTTATGGTTCTTTTATTGGCGAAACTTTTTTTTATCTTATAACGAATCAAATGAATAAGACAAATTGATTGATAAGTATGAAGTTTTATTAAGTGGTTAAGTAAAACCAAAGCATTGTAATCGTTAATATGTGATGAGGTGTAGAAGTGATCACTTATATGATTTTACCCTTCGCGTGCGTATGAGTTTTCAGGTTATGTCCTCTAACCTATTGTTTCACTTTGCGCTCTAGTTTAACGACAGTAAAATCGCTAGTCCTGCATGTTTTCTTTTCTATTGTGTAGGTCTATTATAGAAGTGGAACTTGAAATCATAGGCGTTTGATAAGTAAAGAGAAGGAAAATATGACTAATGACATTTGAACAGCGTGGGCTATCAATCTTAAATATCATTAATTATTTATTTGAAGTGAATTAGTATATCTACAAAACTTTACATAAGTTTCTTATGAAAAGCAGAACAATTGATTGAATTATAGTCATAAGGTTACTTACCTTACTTCTTCTTCATTTTTATTAAAAACTTTATTAACTTAATAAATAAATTTTATTTCAAATTTTCTTTTATATTTATCTTACGACTTATATTTTCGGGTACATTTCCACTATTTCTATTACTTTTCTAAGTCTACTTGTCAATCAGAATATTTTATAACTTTGCACAGCACAATTCTGTTATCATTTTCATTGGAATAAGTGACGAATGGGTATCAATTATTTGCTTCTTTAATATGTACTCAGGGCATTTTTTTTGCCTTGTACGTCAGTCAAGGTTGTTCGCAAGTACAACGTGAGATTTTAAAAAAAAATACAAAGACGTTACTCTTTTAATTAGATGTATCTAAATGAAGGATAAATAATACTTACTGCTTGCACGAGTTCAGCTGCTCATTCGTAATTTGCATGTCTTATTTGTCAATGATGAAGGTAATTCGCAAATAAAAGTTTTATGGTCAATAAATATACTTCTTATCCATTATCACTTCTCAATTCGAGCCCCTTTTTTATCAGTTGTATAAGGTTTGTCAATATCCTACAAGGAAAATAACGTACACGATTTATTTGCGAGAAGGCTAGACTTATCTTATTAAGCATAATATATAAGAATGCATATATTTTATATAGGTATAAATTTAATATTTCATTTATTATACTTCATCGTTATTTTTTAAATATAAAAATAACAGGAGGTTATAATATACGTATTAAAAAATGTGGCTTCATTAAATATAACAAGAGCCTAATAGATTCAGAGTAAATATGCGCCCGCGCGGCTATTGCATTGAGCACAGCGAATGTGCAATCAGAAGCCTGCGTCGTTAATTATGCAAATGTGTTTAGAGAGCCAACCCAGTAATTCGATCGTTTTGGAAAGCTACAGCTTTATCTCGTTTTCAGCACTGAAATATAAAAGGAAAAATATAAACAGTTAAAGAAAGACAGTACAACAACGACAACGTCATATCAATTTTCAAAATCTCTTTTTATATTATAACGTTCCTTTTACACTTAAAACTAAATTGAAGCATCAAACTAATCTGCCAGCTAAACGAGACTCGTCCATCCCGCTGTATATGTGCATATCTCGCAACAATGTATCTCGTGTCGTAGCCCACAAAATCAAAACGCATGCGCATAGTAAGTGTCAGTGAGAGAGAGAGAGATAGAGAGAGAAACAGCTAGAGAGAGAGAAAAAAAAGAAACGAAAAAAATCCAATCTCGCGGTCAATTTCACAAAGGGGGAAAAAAAAAGAACTTTTGAAAACCTCGCGCGCGCCGCGGCAACAAAGCCGGGCACTCGCACGTGATAAGCGTGTAGCTCGCGCCGCGCCTCACGGGACTCCGGTTACGTCAAAAGCCCCGCCGCGCGTCGCCTATATATAGTTTCGCGCGCTAGCGCAGAAATCCGCGATGGACCGCGCGCGCTTAATGGCATTTTTCAGCCGGCGGCTCTTGCTCTTTTCCCACTGTCTCGCTTATACTCACTCTCTCTCTTTCTCTCTTTTTGTTTCTCTCTTTCGTCGCACTCATTGAATCGAACTCGCATTGTTTTTTCTCTTCTCTCACGTGCTATAACATTTTCGACGAGCCGGTGTATATATACACGTATACCCACGCGTACTTCTCTTCAACACGCACATAAATAAATCGGAGGCTGCTGCTGCTACTGCTGCTTTTCGCGTTTATATTCCGATTCGCTCTGCTTGTTTTTTCTTTCGCGGGCTCGCGCGAGAATCGAGGGTTTTGCACCTATAAAGTTCGAAGCGAGTCTTTGCCTCAGGTTCCGGTCCAGACTTTTTGATTGTTTTCAGAATGGATAATTTTTATATTATCAAGCTTAGGATTTGCGCTATAAATCTGTTGGCTTTTAATCAATCCTGCTAGAATTCAAATGAGATTTTGTAAGTTTCTCTATGTTATATAAGTGGTTATTGCTCTGTCCTTTGACATCAGACTTTTTATTCTAGATCTAATATAAATCGGGATTTGTTATACATATACTCAATTTTCGTTAAGCTTTTACTTAAATTAGCAAGTAATACGTAAAATATTTATTGCTATTAATAGTTTAAAGCAATATTCTATTGTTACAATCAAGATAAATCATATTTACTTGCTTAATCTTAACGTAAAATTATTATGTTGCATTGTTTTATAAAGAAATACTTTAGAATCTTTTTAAGTGTCAATATTATTAATTAAATTTAAATTTTGAAACGCAGCTTAAAATGTAGAAAAATGTAGGCTTAGGTCTTACCAAACTTTAGTGTGATTTAAGTAATGCATATGTGTCATTCTTAAAAAAAAAAAAATCAGTAAGTCCGAATCAAATATAGGAAAAGCAGACAAAGATTATGAATTTTTTAGAGTAAAAAATCAATATCTTATTACTTACTAAACAGATACATCACTATCGTAGATGTATATGCGAAGTTACTGATTGTATGTCAACTACTTGGTATATACTTACAACCAAATTGCGGCTAGACAGTGTATCTATAGACAACTAAAATAGTATCGGTATAATCAAATAGCGCTTTATAAGGTTGAAAAGAATTTTATTATTATCAACCTTATTTATCTTGAAAAAGTTGAACTAAAAAAATTGAACAAAAAAAACATTGTACGAATAAGGTTTGATCGCTTGTATAATTTCTATTGTAATTGAGAAGTGAATTAAAAGTGGTTGACGGAAGTGAATAAATTGATTACAAACAAATTTCGAAACAAAAACGAGTTGGGGCTCTTTCCAAAAGTCACGAAGTACAAAACTCCTTTAGCAATCAAAACGAACATTAAATTCTTTTTTTCACGCTGGCCTGAATCGATGACCACGGAAAAGTAGGGTTTGCACAATCGAGTTCGTCTCCGACTCGCAGCTAATCATAAGGATATTCACCCGGAAGCATAAATTCACTTTTATATTCTTAGCCGCGTAGCGTCTATAGATACTTCGATATACATGCAGGCGGTGCATATACATAATATTAACGCAGGTCTTGTCTACCTGCCCCTAACGTCGTTCTTCTTACTTCTCTTTTCTTTTGCGCGCGTATATGTGATGGGTGATTGCCTGGTGGCTGCTGCCCACTTTACTTGCGAGAAAAGGCCGAGGGACATAAACGTCGGCTAAAAATAAAAGGAGCGAGTGCCACCGATGGCGGTATATACTATACCTACGTCTATTCCCGCTATCCTATTCTATGACATCTTGCTCTCATAAACTGCACATGGAAATAAGTGTTCTGCCTACTCTCGTTCCACCTATTGCTTTTATTTATAGCTTGCGAATGTGACGCATTAAGCATTCGAATGACCGATTCGCGAAAGAAATAGTTGTATATAGGAAAAATTGATTTATTACAAATAATAATATTGAGGTTATGCATCAATGTAAAATCAATTAAGTATTATTTAATGATAGACTGTAATACATGAATAATCGGTGTCCGTTAGTTCTAAGATGTTTTAAATACAGAAAAAATATTTTTCCACGCATAGTTTTTCCCTTTTTGAAAATAATCTATTCTAATGGAACACCACTTAGTCCTGTAAAATAATTGTTGTCTTCAAAAGAAGATTCCTTGTACAATTTTTAAATTGCTTGGAAACCAAAAATTTAAATAGAAAATGCTTTGAACTTTAAACAGAAAATTATGTACAGATGATTAATGTAGGTAACAAATTCTCAAAATATTAAATTGATATTGGAAATTACTTGATATCTTATATTGTCAAATTAGATGAATATGCAGAAAATGATATCAAAAGTAATAAAAGTTTTACTTAACTTTACTGAGCATGTTTCCTTTCAGGCTAATTTTAGTAGAGTCATAAGTTAGCTTTAATCGTTAAGTAGGTCACATATAATGATTAATTATTAATTATTCTATGATTCAAAAAGCTTTTGCTTATCTGTTGAATCATAAGAACCTATACTTGTTGTAACACCTTATGAATATATTATCTATATAATTAAATTTAATACTGCATTATACTGGGAGTAATTGCATAAAAATTTATTTGATAAAAACTCACACTTAATCGTATCTAGTTGAGAGTAAAACAATGTTGTTTAATAACACTCAAATTGACAAGACTCAAATTAAAAATTTTAAATCGATTAATAGAATTTAATTAATAGCACGCATGTGCCTATTGGTTGCGTGGATGTGCGAATGAATTGGTTTTTAACGATTTTTCGATTGTAATTCAGTGAAATTTATTAAAATTTAATTCCCTTTCCAACCCAAGAAAAATGTATGAATAAATATCGAATTCTCTCTCTTTTGGAATTTACAATTTTCGGTATGGATTTGAAGTGAAACATCTCTTTATAACGCAAAAAACTCTATTTTAAACGCAACACTCATTTGAAATTCCTTTAGGTGTGCTTTTTGAATATTGAAAATTCCAGATACATTTTTTATGAGTCAGATTTGCGTACACATACAAAGTAAAGATTTATTTTTCACAGAAAAATAGTTATACGAAAGTCGTGCTTTGTAATAAAATCAATTTTCACAAGAACAACTTCTCCGCATTACCATTGAAAACCTAAAAAATATTATTAGTACCTATATTTGGTTCTTCAAAGCAGAAAATGTTATTCAAAATCAAATTTACGTCAAAAGACCGCCATCGAAATTAACTCTAAAAAGAATAGCTTTTCACTCTTTGCAAATCACAAGTCATCCAGTTAGAACTACCGGACAGTCGTCGTCAAATCCAACCGAAGCAAAATCATCATCGCACAAAATCGCCAATTAAAATTCGGAAAAAAGGCAAAAATAAAAAAAGAACGTCCGAGCCCGAGGGCTTCCACAAAAAGAATTCCTTCAAAAGCGCCGCGCGTGTCTGGTCGCTCGGCTATAACACAACTCTCTCAATTCCACCCAATGTGCACTTCAATTCAGCGTAATTGGGCGCGAGTGCTACTGCTCCCCGCGACAATCCAAACCCATCGTCGTCGACTGTCGTCATCGTCATCGTCGCTCCATTCCCCTCGGTCGCTCCCTCCATCCTCGAAGACACGCAAGTTCACAATCCTCCTATAAAGTCGCCATATCTGAACCGTTCGTTCGTTTCTTTCTTATTTCAGATCGACGATCCGATCCACGTGATATCAATCGAGGAGCCATCCTCCGGCTCGCGACAGAAACCACCGGATTACGAGGCTGTGGCGGACGCGCCGCCAAGCTACGATGACGCAATCAAGCTGAATCCCGGACAGCTGACGAGGACGAGCCACAGGAGTAGCATTGGTGCGACCTCGACGCTCTCCATCGAGCACACGATACCTGGGGCCGTAGTTGGCATAGTCGTGCCTGCGGCCGTTGTTGTTCCTGAACCGCCAACTCTCACGCCGCCTCCTCCCTACGCGAGGTATATCGAATATTCTATACTCTTTTCGTTTCAGTTTTGCCGATATACCCGGATCTCTGATGTTTGCACGAGTAATCGATTTTTTGTGAAAGTATAAGAATGGATAACGCTAAATTGATTAATTTAAAAGATCTTGTTGAAAGGCAATAAACGTATTTTAGAGAATCAATTGATTTTTATTTGATAGTCAGATTGGAACAAATTGAAAACTGAATAAGTGTTACAAATATATACTAATTTTAGCTGATAATTGTCTTTGCGGAATGATTTCTTATTCTGTAGTTTTTTGGTCATACGTAGCAAATAACGTTAGTAATACTGTAACTGAAAGCCTTTGAGCTAATCGTTATATTTGAATTTTTCAAGGAAATCAAGTAATGAATTATAAATTATATTCATGTCCATAAGTCATTCGATCAACTCGCAGATTTAAATGCTGCGTTTAATTTTCACTCCCACTATACTTTTGTTCACAACCATAAAATCGTTTTCAATGACACTCAACTAAAAAAACCTTATCAATCGAACGCAAGAAAATCATTCTCAAAGCCTTCGGCTCTTTAATCGATATGTAATCAACACGATATCTTTGATTTTTCTTGTCGCAGGTGAAGCTTCGCAACCGAAGCCTCGTGCTTCTCGCGAACAGGACTCAGGACTATTCGCTAGCTGGTTTTTCTTTGTACGACAACGGCGGCCTTCCCCCACTTCCCCCCCTCTACTACCATCGGCATAAGCGTGCGCGCTCGCAAAAATCATGCCGAAGACGATTGCACCGCCGCGCCTATAGTGTTGTTGCCACGAGCGGAACAAAGAAGGACAAAAACTGAATGCAAAAATAAAGAAAAAAAAAAAAAAAAACAGACGCTGTTCACCACGAAGAGGCGTGGTGTGTCGGATGTACATAATAAGAAGAATTGAAAAGAGAGAAAGAGAGAGAGAGAGAGGGAGAGAGAAAAAAACGAGCAGGATATAAAAGAGTGAATGGAAAAAAGACTCGCACTGCGGGAACCGCCTGCCACGTTCGATCGGAAAATGCGCTTCCCCTCTACCCTCACTCTCCCACACCTCAACTTATGCATTACGCGGTAACGAAACGGTCCAAGTATTATATATACGTATAATATCCATTCAGCGATTGACGATGTGCAAAGGGGACGCGAAAAACACGCGTACACTGAAAACCAAATTTATTTACTTCAAATAAGTTACGTTTAATAAGTTAGTATTAAAGGCAAATATTTATTTGAATCGAATATAATTTCGTTGAACCACACCAAGTTGTCCTATTCAAGACTAAACTTATTCGTTTTAAGTAAATATGTATTTAAGAGTTATGTATTGAATATTTATATTTATTTACATCTTGTAGCGTTCATTAAGTTTCGATAGAACCAAGTTCAAAACTAGTGCACACTACGTTATTTCCATACGATCATACAAAGTATTGAAGCGAATATTTATTTGAATTAAATATATAGTATTTTCAGTGTATAAGAGAAGTATGCGTTTATCGACTAGTTAAAGTAAGGGACGTCGTAGGACGATAATGAAGATTTCGAAGGAATGCAGAAGAAGAAGAAGAAGAAGAAAAAGGAGAAAAACAAAACAGTGCTTGTGTGTGTACACGGAGGTAAAGTGTTCGTCTCTAGTCAGAGAACCGCGACGAAATAAGCGCGGCCGACACAATGCTACACTACTTACCGAGATTTATATACATATCCGGCAAGCGAGTGCAAGAAGTTGAAACGAGATGCGGTTGCGGGTGTAACGTGGAAAACGAGAAAAGCGAGATAAAGATTGGCTCGCGCGCGAAGCATTGACTTCTCACAGAAGTTGATTAGCCTTTAAACGCAACAGAGTCAAAAAAAGCCTCCTCGCGCTCGTTTCAGCTTCTTCCCCCTCTCCGATTGCCTTTGTTTAATTCTTTTTATAAGCGTTGAACTCTTTTCCCTCGAGTCCGAGTCCCTTGACTCTGTGCAGGTATATTTCTGGGGGTGCGTTTTGGCGAATGACGAATCGAATGGGAAACAGTACGTTATGTATACAGCGGATGAAAAGCAAAGCGAACGAACGAATGTTGACGAAGCTCTGTATTAAAAATAAAATAAAAAAAACACAAAGATGAGGCGACGATCGCTTATAAGCTTCCAAAGCCGATTGCGATATGCCGTCGCTGAAAATATATATAATATATAAATATATATGGTCGACGTTGGTTGTTAATGAAGTAGCGATGGGATTTGTGGTTTCTTTTTTTCTGTCGAGACGTGATTGTCGATATAGCGAGGGAAATGTGAATAACGACGAATGCGAAAGGGCCGCATAACGCACTAATCGCGGACGTGATCGAGATCGACGACGATTCTGATGATAAGAAGTACACCCACACACACGTCCATTTTATTGTGATATATATTTTATAATGTTAAAGCATAAGTTGCGTAAGTTAAAAACGGCGTTTTACATGATTGTATCTGTAAGACTTTTTTTAATGATGAGAGATATAAATATATTGAGAGAAAAAAAAATGTTGTGGTTAAGAGAAATTGTCTTTTTTGCCTTCATTCTTTTTAACTGTAAAAGATATTGCACTACCGATGCATTGTTAAGTTTATTATTTTTTCTTTAGACGCATCCTCCACTACGTAGATAACATTTGTTATCGAAATATCGTTTGAACATTCATTACGAAAAAAAAAAAACAAAAAAAAAACTAAAGGAAATATTTCTGCAATATCTGGTTATTTGAAATACAAACGAGGATGATTTTGTAGTCACGTCTGGCAGGTGAAGCAATCATTCGTCATGCATTAAAATTTTTTCAAGAAAGAACATTTTTTGATAATAAAATTTTTTGTATCACGAAAAAAATTCTTGTATTCTGCATTTGATATTAGAACCCAAGATTGCGATTTTCTTTCTATACTGTTGATTACGTATTCATTAAAAAAAAGGAAGGAAAAGATCCATTTGTTTCATTTATTTGATCAATACCGATAAAAGCAGAGAATATAAAAGGTTTCAGAATCATTGAGATAATCGACATTTCATCGATAAATACGCTTTATTCAATCAGAGTAACATTTATACTTATGACTTAAAGCATATTGCTGAACTTATGTCTCGTAGAACTTTATCAACCGCAACAATAGTGATAATAATTATAATAATGTTAATGATAATAATTAACGAAAAGGTAACGACGTATGTCGACGAGTCAATGATAATAATCATCGTTACAAATTCAGCAACAGTTGGCCATCGTCGCGCACCGAGCACACATTGATAATAAGTTTCGATTTTTTTTTTGTCTTTTTTCGTTTTTTAATTTTATTTCATTCCGACGAACGATAACAAGAGGGGGCATACTTTTTATCGTCTTCGTAAATTTTTCTTTCCTTTCTTTCCTGCACTTCCCTTTCTCTCGTTTAAACTGCGCCGAAAGAAGTTCTCAGCCTCGAAGAGGCGGCGGCCAACAACCGATTTGCGTATACGTGTGCACACGTGTATATGCTTACTCCGCGTGAGATATATATATATATATCGATAATGCAAAGGAATTAAAAAAAAAAAGAAACAACGACGAGGAACGAAAGACCGAAAGAGCCGTCTTGTGTACGCAGCATTTTCGCTCGGCATATTTCCCATCATCCTGACTTCAAAGTTCTTAATCGTAATTGTCATCTGACTAGTCGCTATTCACTAAATTCTTATCGTTTACTCTCACTACACGGTGCTGGGTTAAAGTATATTTCCACGATAACGTTTTCCTTTCCCCGCCACTCCGACGCCTCGCGCGGCTCTTCTTCCTCTTTGTTCAATTCTGTATTTGTTCTCTCTCCGTCCCATTTTTTCTCTATGGATTCTGCGCTCGTGTAAATAATTGATCTTTCATTCCGCTACCTCTGTTCTTGTATTTTTTTTCTTTCTTGTTTTTTTCGTTTATGTACATTATATCACGTTCTAATTGCATAGCAGTGGTAAAAATCGTAACTCACATTTTACTTTTTTTGTTTCTTTATTTAATATGGCCTATCAACGCGACTGATATCGGGTATTCCTTATCGTAAAGGTATGACTTCTCGACAACTGTCCGTTTCCCCCTCGCCTCGCGCGCGTATACAACCGATGATACACGTATCTTCGTAGCTTTGAAAAGCGATTTTTTTCCTAATTCTTCCTGTCCATCTCTCTTGATTCGTCAATTCGTATCGTATCCTCGGGTCTTCTTTATGCCAACGATAAAGTCTGCGCGAGAATGAAAGAGCGAGAGAGGCGCACGAGAGCCGAGCAACAAGGTAAGTGCATAAACGCAACAATTAACGTCAAGGACACGCAAATGCGCTCTTAAAAATCGATAAATATCCGTGCGGATCACATGCACGCGAGACGTGGTGCCCAACAGTGATTTGATCATGGAAATGTTTTCTGTTATGAATTATAGAACGAAAATGAAAAATTAATTCGTGCCGGCTATTTTTTTTTCTTTTTATTCATTTTGTTTAATAAGTGCACGCTACTCGCATCTCGTGTCCTCGTTTCACTTTTATTTTTCTTTTTGCACGATTTCAATGCAGTCGCAAAATGCGCGAATGAATTGATCATGATACACTGTCATTATTTGAAGTGAGATTTTGCTCTTAATGGAATGAATCAGTAGAAACAAAGTTGATTTTTACTCGATCCGAATTGTTTTTGAACGAAAGACAGCAGAGTATTCATTTTTAAGTTTGAAATTCAGCCACTTCCAATTTTGTTGATTCTATCATAAGTTTCAATGTGCAATCAATAATTTAAAGCAAATTTTATATTTTACACTCCACCTCAAATAAAATGTCACTCCATGAAATTCAAGAACCATATTAAAAATTTCAGACTTTAGCAGCAAGAAGATACGAACAAAATTTGACTTCATTGATATCCCAAATAATCACCATACCGAATTAGTAACTAAATTCACGGAATGTACATCGCTTCATAGCAAAAAGTAATAAAGTATAATAATAAAGTATAGTAATAATGTTAAGCCATTGTTTTTCGTTATTGACTAGTTGTCATAACATTGCGTATTTTATTAGTACGGTCATACAATTGATCATAAGTTGGATTTTTTTCTTCAAAGAGAGGAACATGCACTGTTAATTTTTTTCGTTTATTTAATGACGAATTCACGTATTCAGTTCAACAACGATACAGTGACAAGCTTTCACCTTTTTTTTCGTAAAAACATTAATAGTTAAGTCACAGTGCAAGATGAATAAAACAGTTAAGTAATATGAATGATTATTAAAACTTATATAGAAATCATTTATCTAAGATATTTGAAACCGTAATTAATTGCCACTTTTCGAATTTATTCATTCGATGATTCGACTGCACAATGACAAAGCTTCGCAGAGATTTAAAATATGTACACATTTGAAATACCTTAGATAAATCAAAAAGTAACAAAGTCATACACGTACATCGTCAAACTTGGTTCATCGCAATATATAGAAGAATGTATATATTATTATTCATGTAACAATAAAAAAAATTAGTAATAAGGAAAAAAACAGTCAGATAAAAAGTTTACTTCAACAATAAATTATCGACTAGAGCAAATCACCAACTGGCCGCTTCGGTAATGAACAAATTATCGCAGTATCAGGTAAAAACCATACGCAATTAACTTATAAACGCTATTACAATAAATTTTAATAGTTAAATGTTTAATAAATTCTAAATATCACTGTACTTGGGTACTGACCCTATCCGCAAATAAATTGAGTGCAATGCAATTGACATACTTTTTTTCGGTTATTGCACTTAAGATCATATTTCTTTTATTCAATGAAGTGTCAATGATATACGCGAGACCAATGATATTCAAATTAGGGAAAAAACGACTATAAACGATCGGTAAAACATAAGTCTTGTAAGGCACGTAACTAAATCAGTTTCTTAACTATCATACAAAGTCTTTTAAAAACAAAACTCGAATAATGAAAGAGCAAGTAATTAAAATACAGATTACATTAAAAATGAATTAAATTCGTCGCTATTGATCTGGTTAATTGAGAACGCGTTCGTAAAAGGAGAGTCTAAAATATCACTGGTTTCGTTTATTTCCCATCGAAATTTCTTGATTGCACCTTTTCCGTTCTCTCGTACACCGACTCGCATCAGAGGTTACAATTCCTTGCTAATCAAACATTCGTTTACTCAGTCATTGACCAGCTGAATCGTTAACAGGACATGGCGTAATGAGCGCGATTCACTGTAATTCAACTCACGATCCCGTCATTCGCGCTCTGTCGTCCCTTTCCATCAAGCGCGCACCTCGTCGTTTTCCTCCTCTTCCGCGAAACAAATATCCCTAAAAAGGTTTAATAACCGAAAACGTTTCGCACACAAGTAATACCGACTACGAAGGAAAAATCGACGAGGATCGGACTTTGCTGGAAACCGTCGACAGACCATCGAGAAATCGGCTTACGATCCCAAAGAGAAGCTCGCCATTCTATCCCCCCTTACAAGTAATTATGTACAAATTATAAACACCATTTCTTTTTTCTATATCTTTCAACTTCTCTCTCGCTTGCTCGTCGAATTAACCCCACCTCTACACAGTGCCATCTTCATTAAATACACAGAGTCGAATTTAACTTTCAACTTGTCGCATTTATTAAGGTTACACCATGTGATTACGAACTTCCCACGAAGTTTGATGACAAGTTAACAATGAACAGTCGCGCGCGTGGTAGCTTTTTTTTTTCCTTTTTTTGTTATTTTCGTTAATTCCCAATCCGTCCGTTACGTTTTTTTTTCTTTTGTTATCGATGTTAAAATGGTTAATACGGTGATACCCAATAATAGTATTAATTAAAGCTCGCTGGGTCCCTTTGAAGGGGGTCGACAGAGAGCCGTGACAGATAAACAGCGGTAATGTGAAACGGGGTGAACGATAATAGTCATAGTTACATGATATTTCAATTCTAAGCGCAAGTAAGGATCGATATACAGCTAAGCTAAATTTTTTTTACATGACTTATCGCATAACCGTATAACGTCTCTTTTTTTTTTCTTCCTATTCTCCTACGTCCCCCCTCCCACCCAACCCCACCCCAACCCCCACCCACCTACTCTCTTCCACCTGTGTGTCTATGTATTTGTTTTGTTTGTTAATTCTGGTTTTTGCCTTGCCTTCTGTATCTCTCTCTTTTTTTGTTTTTTTTTTATTCTCGAGTAATATAAACGACTTACAGTTACCTTGCTTACGATTATGTTTTATTTACAAGTATACTTCGTAAAACCGCTTTGTTTTTTTTTTGTTTTGTTCTTGTTGCTTATGCTTGACGCTATGTATGGTTAGTATGTACAAAAAAGAACGCCGACTTCACCGCACAATTGTGTATTTTTATATTCCCCGTATTTTTGTTCGGAAATTGTCACAGAAATTAGCACGGACGAGTAGACCTGGAGCCTCTCTGGAGCACACGTTCTCAACACTTTGTCCAATCCTTATACTTTTGTTTTTACACCTATACACTCACGTATATAATCTAAAGTCGACGAGCCACTCGATAATTCGCATCAATTATCGCCGAGTTACAATGCCTTACTCCGCAAACTGGTATACCATATCTCGAGCGCGCTCTCGTTATATATTGAAAATAACGAAGTTGAAAGAAGTTGTGTTATTCGGTGGTGTATATTTATTTCTTGTCCTTTGTTTTGTCCGTTGCTTCTCTGACAACAACGATCCGCCCGCGCCGCAGTGGCAATCGCTCGTTCGCGCGCGCCTTCAAAGCATTTTTAATGGATTTATGTAAAAATAAACGCTGCATCCGGAGTTTCGCGCGAGCTTGCACCTTTATCTCTCTCACACATACACACACACACATACTCGAGCTGCTTTATCTCGTCGCATTTCCAGCCACACGCAGCGAATAATATAGTGTATGATGTCGCGAACTAGAAGACGCGTTATTATCACGCCGATGACATATATATGCACGCCACGACGATCCCATTTCAACTCGGTTGACAACTATGAGCTTGCGTCTTATCCCCTTTCTTAACCGCCATGGATATATATATATACTTGCTCGATGATCGCTGCATACACCTTTGCGGTGCCTCGAGTGCTCGAAATGATCCCACGAAAATGATACAGTAAAAAGATAGCAATATATTGTGTATGGATGACATTTAACGAGTAATATTATAACGCTTCTTAGAAATTGAGGGAACACGGATACATATGATTTATTCGTTGATTATTGAAAAACTTTGAAAATATGCTGCAGATCGAAAAAAGAAATGAATCACGCAACAGTTAAACTGCCATTTCTAAGTTCATGAAATGAGTGCGAGCCCGATTAAAAACGAAAAAAAAAATAAAGAATCTATCGTGTCTCACCAATTCTCCTTCAACAAAAGCGCAGTTTTGAAAAAAGGTACTCAACTGTAGCTCTGTACAAAAAGAAAAGCGTCCAACAACGATCATCGAAGCGCGATAATGGAACACTCAAAAGCCGCTTATAAAGTAGCCCTAGTAGCCAGGTTCGTGGTAAGATCTCGAGCCGATGAGCCTGGCCGTGGAGGCATTATTGGCGTGATCGTTAACGCACGCGATCCCCAAATGCTACGCGTAATCGTTCCTCCGGTAGAGGCCCTGATGAGGATGGTCTCAGATGGGTGTTGGCAGTACCGTGAAGTCCTGCAGAGCGGTCTTGACGGTCTCGTAGATCGGCCGCTGGTTGTCCTCGGTGCAGTAGCCGTCGGCCGTGCAGAGGGTCTGCAGCTTGGTGAGATAACTGTCGAAGTTCTCGTGGCCCATCTTCTCGGGGGCGACTACACCGCCCGGACCCGAGGCGCTCGGTATCCGCACGTGCTCCAGCAGTGTTATCATGTTGTCACGGAGTGACTGGTAGTACTCGTTCAGGTTGTTATTACGCTGCGATATTGACGAGTTGTCCTGCGTGCCGTGACAGAGAAAATACATATGAGCTTTTATTGCAATCGTGACAGCGCTATCATGCGCTATTTTATGTGGTTTCTTTTATTTTATGGTGTGTTTTGTTTGTGATCATTTTAGGGAGTGAGTAAGCGGTTGACTTGAAATAACGAGTGTCGATTGATTAGAGGGGTGCTTTTTTGTTTGTAGAATTACACAGTTTCCAGTGCAAAAAGTGTGCATTTTATTATTTGATCGATTGAGTTAATAGTGTTTTAGCTTGAAAATATGCAGCAATTTTTTCTTTTTTAAGTTTATTTTCCTTCATTTATTTACCGTTTTTAATGTGATGCTATGTTTGAAAATAAATTTGCATGTTAATTACGAGTGTGTGTGTGTGTGTGTTAGCAGTACCGAAAAACAAAAAGCAATAACGCTGGTTGATGAAGTGTAAAATAAACAATGTACCGTGGAAAATTAGTAACGTTGTTTTTAAAAAAAAAAATATGATTAATTTTTTTTCACGTTTGAATGTTCTACGAACGTGACTAATTTGACGTGTTCAGAAAATTTACGTTCGTATTTAGCAATCAAATGAAATTTCCTTTCCTTTCATAAAGTCCTCAATATTTTTTTAACGCATAAATCTAACACCTTGTTCAAAGGCCTCAATTTTCTTTTCGTGATAACATTTTAGCGTTGTCCGTTATTCAATCTTTTCCGTACATTGTATCTAATTACTGGTAATAAAAACAAAAAAACTCCACACTTGCTTGTGTTGTCGCTAATCTTATATATGTTATGAAACATCTTTCAAGGTTCAGGTTAAAACTCAAGCAAAGCATTCGATCGAACGGATTATTTCAAGCCGTCCAAAAGAAATCTTCAAGATCAACTTTAGGTAAGTGTTGGAAGCTCAAGCGCAAAAACCAATGCTGCGGTGGCAAAAGACGTCGTGTAAAAAGGAGCCAAATGAAAGTTTCGTAAATCATGTGTTTGTGTGCAAAATAAAAAAAAAAGAACAATTCACAATAAAGTTGAAAACTGTGGCTCACGAGATACAAAAGAAAAAGTATATAAGTCTTGAATGCTTCTGAAAGAAACATTTGTCTGGCACGGTGGCATCGTCATTCACGCTCTTTACATCAGGCAGTAAGTACGTAAAGTATAGATTAACAAAGAGAGATAGAGAGTGAGAGAAATTGATAGAACTGAGAGGGATAGAACGATCGCGTAGTCAGAGAGTGAAACAAAGACAGAGTTAGAGAGAGAAAAAAGAAAGAGAGAGAAAGAGCAAATTTCCTATATCGGATCAGTTGACGAAAAGCAGAGAGATATAGATAGAAAGATGGATAGAGAGCGAGAGAGATAGAGAGAGAGAGAGAGAGAGAGAGAGAGAGAGAGAGAGAAGGAGACCTCTCGGTATACATATGCATGTATGATATTTCACGCCCCTCGCCGAGTTCGCTCGCACCGACGACAGGTTCCATACCGACCGAGCAGCAGCGCACACATATATCGGCTGCCGGGGCTGCCGCTGCCGCCGCCGCAACTCACCTTCTCCCCGTGCTTCAGCTGATTCTCCATGGCGGTGATGTCGGAGCGCAGACGCAGAACCTGGGACTCGACGCGGGCGTTCTCGCGCTGGAGCTCGGTTATCTCTGCCTCCAGTGTGTAGAGGTCCTCGCCCTGGCCGCCAGTGCCTCCTCCGTTCGGTCCAGGACCACCGCCGCCTCCGGGACCGGGTCCGCCACCGCCGCCACCGGCACCGCTTACGAGCGACTGACCGATGGGACCGCTCGCGATTACTGGCCCGCCGTTGGCTGGACCTCCACCGGGCCCACCACCGCCTCCGCCACCACCACCACCACCGCCGCCACCGGCGCCGCCTGTATCTACTCCTGAACGATAGAGACATTCTATACGGCTCCGTTTTCTTTCCTTTTCTGTTCGCTTACAT
The DNA here is from genome assembly GCA_900490015.1 of Megastigmus stigmatizans. Lineage (NCBI taxonomy): Eukaryota > Metazoa > Arthropoda > Insecta > Hymenoptera > Megastigmidae > Megastigmus > Megastigmus stigmatizans. The sequence continues at coordinate 208 of UELV01079679.1, read as the reverse complement.
TTCTTTTCTCTGCTTTTTTTGTTGCATTGTTTGCGAGAAGAGACCGTGCGCTTGGGTACAGCTTCGTTTGGCACAGTTTATCAAGTTCAAGTCGTTGACCTAACGTTAGTGTCTTTGGAAAAGAGTACCGAACGGATTTGTTCGTCTTCTAAAATCGATCGGTACAAGTAAATTAAACGCGTGTTTCGATGGAAAGAGTGAAGCGCGC
>UELV01079678.1:47581-70108 GCA_900490015.1 Megastigmus stigmatizans | reverse complement strand
ATTTATTAGAGTGAGTGTGATATGAATAATTGGATTGAGTAAATGTTTCTTTTTAATTTTAAATGTTTTGTAAGATAGATATCGACTGTTTTGTAATTTTGTTTATTTGTATTTTTAATCTAAGACGCTCTGTGATATTACTTTTAAGGTTCGAGACATATGTTAAGACTGATTTTTGAGACTGATCAAGTTATTATGCCTGTGATATCATGGAAAGACTGAATGCAATTTTATTATAAGACTGATAAAGCCTATTATTGTGAAGGTTTAATATTTGAAATGTATTTTTGTATTCGATTGTATCATTTTTGTATGCATATACAAATAAAAGAATATCTATCTATCTATCTATCTATCTTTCTCTCGCACGATGTGGGCTGCAGTCCCACAAGGTATATATATAAGACTTATAAGCGATGCGCCAGTCGATTGAGACTCGCACTTGCAGCTTAGCCTCGAGAGTGGATTTATTGTAAGAAAAAAAAGCTATTTCGAGAGTAAACGTAATTTGTGCCAGAGGTTATCAGTTTTTCAGCGAAATTCGAGAAACTTGAATTTCATGTATCTTCACTTTGAGGCATTCTGGGGTGTGACGATGTCGAGCTGAAAAGCCAAAAATATTATTTACTCGATAAGATAAAACAAATATTTATTGGAACATAGTATATTTATTTCTAGCTTAAAATTATACGGAAAAATCTTTCAAAAAAGGTCATTTAAAAACCTATCGATTCGCAATTGAAGCGAAACTCTCGAGGTACGAGGACACTGGTATATATACACCGCGCGACATCGCACTTCATTTTCCAGGCACTGGTTTCCGCGGCCCATTTTTTATTCAGCGCATGACGAACTGCAGCCGCGGCCGGAGTATTCGATTCTTTTTTTTTTTCGGTCGCGCCGCGCGGCACAAAAGTCGCGTTAATGCCATTGGGCTTGCGAACCACTTCCCCGCGCGCACGAGATAGCGAGGGACAATGCATCACTAGCCGGGGCCAAATCGCTGGCCAAATACTCTGACAAATAGCAACCCGTGTACGTAGTTCCATTTCCGATGTGCTCGCGGACGCGCGTGGCTCTCTGTCTCTCTCTCTCTCGTGCTACTCCTATCCTCGGATACATAAATTCTCTCTCTCTCGCTCTGCCCTCCTTTCAAATTTCCAACTACGCGATTTACTGCGCCCTTTAAATCCCATTCATCTTTATTTTTATTATATGACTATTCTTTTTTTTTTGCAATAATCGTGGTTTTAATGTTACTTTGTTTATCATTTTTTTTATTACAAGTTTTTTATTGGTACTTTATTAAATACCGTAACTCTATAATACATTCTAAGATTGCATGATTATTCAAGTAGATAGCTGTAAAAACGTAAACATATTGAGATATTTTCGTAATTCAAAGGTATTTACATAACAGAAACTTCGTGTCGCTCTTGTATCAGCGGCATATGTCCCTGTCTTATCATCGGCTGATATGCGCGTGGATTTTTTTTTCTTTGTTTCGTGCTGGCACTTCATTAGTAGTAAACATTCATACTAACTTTAAGTACAAGTATTAAATTAATTCACAATTATTTGATGTGCTTCACAACTAATTTATATTGCATACTAACGTAGCAAGATCCACTTCAAAGTTTGTTATTACAATTTACATTATACACGTTAATGAATAACTTGGAAACTTAGAGCCTGCGCACTTGCGCACATAAAATAATTAAATATTATTTAATAATGTAATTTGGGCTAAATTTTCATTAATTACTCAAGCGATAAATAGGGAGAGAGAGAGAGAAAAGTAATGTAGAGCGCGAAAATTAAGTAGACGCTTAGCGCCGGGCGGCGTAGGAAAAGGAAATTCTTCACGTGCGTTTAAGATACAAGAGAGGGAGCGCGAAAGGAGGTAGCCCGATAAATTTGCAGGAAGTTTAATTTCATTTTATAGGCGCGATACTTTAACGGGAAGCGAGATGGAGGGAGGCTTTGTACGTATAACGGGGCCCTTGCGCGCGCTCGATGTCGTGGAACTTATACCATGGCGGGTTGGAGGAGGGTGGGGGGGGGAAGAGGAGCGAGTGAAAGGAATGCGACCGGAGGTGCAGGACCAGAATTGCACGAATTATATATATACTCTCATTCCGGGGCTGTGCGATCATCATAATAGAATAGAATCTGCTATGGGCTTTCTCGAACGACGACTACGACTCGAGCGCCGCGAGTTCAATGGACCGGTATACAGCGATGATTTTCGGTGCCGATTTGGGTTACAATTAATTTATTCTCTGGATGCTAATGGTTCAAAGTCGATTTGTTAATAATACACGACTCTCTAGCTGTCGCTGGATAAACATATTTATTCGTCGTTAGTATCGTTCAAAGAGTATCTTTCGGAGACTGATCGAAATTCGTGACCCCCGGTAATCTTCGCACTCCTCTTATGCCGCTTGTAAACTTGCGATTGGCTATCAACAGATTTGTTTGGGATTTTAAAAGAGATGATATTTTAACTTTTTAACTTGAACTTTAATTTTAGCAGCGGCGCAATCGACTTTATCGAATTTTAAAGTGTACGAGTATATACCGCGTTACGCAACTTTGCGCGAACGTTACTTATTTTTTGCACTTTGCCATCTTCGTATACGCGACTGAATTACATTTTCAATCCACGTCGACCTTCTACCAAAATCGATTTCAATAACCATTCTTATTCTACTTCTACCCAAGTACATTCACTCACACGCTATTCCGTCTTCCCGCATGAGAAACCCATGGCAATGCAACACGCAAGACACAACTGAAGCTTTCTCTCTCTCTCTCTCTCTCTCTCTCTCTCTCGGTGCTTTCCTTAGCCGCGGTAGTGCAGGGGCTCAAATCCGTCGCCTAATTAAGCGCTAATTAAACGGAAAATTAATAAGATCGCGCGCGGCGTCCGCGTGAAATCCTATAAGCCAGTGGGAGCTGCTCCACCCTCCATTTCTGTACAGAGCTCGAGAGTCTGTTGTCTTCTCTCTCTCTCTCTGTCTCTCTCTCCCTCTCTCTCTCGCTGGGCGAATATATGACGCTGCGCGCACGCGATTTTACACCGACTTCCGCTCAAAGGAACGCGAAGCAACAACTAAAACGGCCGCGTCGCGATGCTTATTACCTCCTATTCGTTTCATTAGCGTGACTCTCTCTCTCTCTCTCTCTCTCTCTCTCTCTCTCTCTCTCTCTCTCTCTCTCTCTCTCTCGTTCTTGCTCTCTCGTTAGCTCTCGTTTTCCCCCATTTTGTGGTTGGTCGAAAGGAGCAAATACTTGTGCATAATGGGGCTCTGATTTTCCGGCCTCCTCTATTGTTGTGTATGTATAGTACTCAGCTGTTTGAATTATTTTTATGCCTAGCAAGCATCTGGTGTGTGCTTTTTTGTTATTATTGTTCTTCTTTCGCTTGATGTTTCTTCTGCGAGCTGAATTGAATGCTGAGACGTATGTTTCTTACTTTTTCAATTTTTATGCATTTTAAAAAATGAAGAGAATAATGCGATAGAAAAAGTTTGCCTTTACTTAATTAATTTGTTTAGGCACGAAATTTTATTTAAACACGATTATTTGCTAAACATTTCTTGAAGTTAACTTTTTATCGCTTACTGGTTCATTAAGACAACCATTAATGTTATCATTATTAGATTAACACTTTTTTGCACACGTATTTTGTAAAATAGCGAGTATATTTAGATAAGAAAAACTATGATAATTTTTTTTTTCTTAAAAATCTATTTAGTTCGAATGTGTTTTCGACTTCATTAATTTTAATAACTAATCTTTCAGAGTATATGGCACACCCGGGTCAAACCTAATCACTGTAAATATTGCAAAACAACACTTTTGAAGCAGATTACTTTGAACTTGTGAAATGGAAGTAGTTATGCATGCTGAACATATTGAATAAAAATTATTAGATAACAATGCAAAAGAACTGCTTTGCTCTTTGGACACAATAAAATCTCAAACTCATATCTTGAGGAACATTATTAATAAATAGGAGTGATATACAATACATATGTTATTATAAAAGTATTAAATGTAAATGACTACATGTTACTCTGTACAAGAATTTTGTCGATTTTATGAATTTGACTACTAAATAGTTATTGCATACTAAGTACATTCTTTTAGGCGTCAATTTATTTAACGGCTATTAATTAAAATTAAAATTTGCATAAACATTTATGTCTATTAAATAATTATCTAAAACTGCAATTCAATCTCAATTATAAAAAAGAATTGATTAGCCGACACGTTAAGCCGCTGCAGACATTTACAAATAACAAGCAGCAGATAATAAATAAATTGCCTTATTTAAATCCTCCTCATTAATTGAAATGCCACGAATATTATGGAAAATCGCTACACTTGCAATAAAATGTTAATCGTTTCTACTTTTAGAATATATCAGAATTATTTCTACTTAACTTTATCATAAATCATTATTATATGTGAATCGACATTAATGCCCTTCTCTACGTATAATAAATATTTTACAAGCAGAAAAATTTTTCACGATTAAATATCAAACAGAGCACGAAACAAGGTGAACATTACATCTACGGTTGTTTAACACGACGCGGCAGCAAAATCAAAGGGGAACAAGAGGCGCCGCGGCTGGTAATTTCAAAGTATAAAAATCGATTCCAGATGAATTTAATCAGACCTCAAAAAGCCAGCATCTGCAGCGACTTGGAGGATTGTCTTGTCCAAGAGAGAGAGAGAGAGACGATCGTAGCAATACGGCGGCGCGATGCGGCCCTTTGTTTTATGCGCTGGTAGTCGTCAGCGGCATGAAGATAGAAGGAGAAACTTTCAGCGACTCCTGAGCGAACGTTTCCAAAATAGAGGAAGAAAAGAGAGAGAGAGAGAGAGAGAGAGAGAGAGAGAGAAAGAGAGAGAGAGAGAGAGAGGGAGTCGGATGGAAATCTCGCGTCCGCCTTATCCAATCAAGCGGACGCCCATCGCGTGTCTGCCTCGTCGATAGGCCCTCCGAAACTTTCTTTAATCAAGTATTTGATCAGCGTCTCTCTCTCTCTCTCTCTCTCTCTCTCTCTCTGCATCTTTTCGTACGCCCTTCGTCTCTCAGATTTAAAACAATCCTGACAGCCATCATTATTCCCCTGCCTCGAAGTTTCTACGATGCCGGTAGCTGTTCAGGAAGAAAAAAGACTCGTGTTTTGCTTGAGTGCCCTACACCAAGAACTATTATAGTGGCATTCCTCCGCTTGTAAACGAGTATTATATTAATGTTTTTTTTTTCGTCAAACTTATCAGTGCACTAATTATAAACCTATTATGTAGTGTGGGCAATTTTTGATGGGATATCGATTTTGCATAATACGAGGAAATGAATGCATCAATAAGCCTGTTTTCCAATTTCAGACAAACAATGTTTACTTGGAGGCAAATATTAGATATGGAATAGTTTGTTATTGAAGTGCTGCACTGATTGATATGGTCGAAAAATCACCCAATGTTTCTCACTTATCTTTTTTTTTTTTATTTTTATTATAATTCATTGGAGATTTTTTATAATTTATTCTTATTCGTTTAAAAAAATACGCCTATTAGAGTTAAATGTCTAGTTGGCGTAAAAGTGGATACAAAACATTTTATTGAGCCAATCCACATAGGTATAAAAAAAATTTTTTTAAATTGATTTATGAGTCGAGGAACTGTTACACAATAAAATTCAATTTTTTGTTAAAACATCCCAGCATAAAGTCCGTACTTTTTCACCGCAGAGCCGGGAATAAAGTGCTACATCTACGCCCTAACTTCACTCTAGTTTCCCAACATCACGCTCATGTTCCACAAAACGCACGCGGCGACGGATACTAGAATGAGGTTAGGGAATAAATTTATAGCACTTCTTTCCTTTTTGGGCGGTGAACGGGTACGCACTTTATGGTGGGCATGTTAAAAAAATCGTATGTTGCGCTTGGTAATAAATTAGACTATGGGCACCTGCGTGTTTTACGCCCTCATTTCGCTCGGGCGGCAACTTACCCGTAGGCCGCACATAGCCCACTTTACGCCTTCGGTGTATGATATACTATTTCTTTTCTCTCTGTTTACTATACGTTGCTATGTCTGTCCGAAGGGATCGGGAAATGTCAATCGCTTCCCGTAACGACAGAATCAACAGTCCGTCATTGATTGATCGCAGTGGCAGGCGAAATGAAAATGAAATTTACAATCGAAAAGAAGCCCCTTTTAAGGATAAGTGCATAACGACGAAATAGAATTGCTCCAATTAATACAAATGTGTAAAAAGTTAATAAAAATTTTCTGACTGAATATTGATTATATTTTATTTTATAATTACGAACTTTTAACTTAACCAAATTGTGATTTTAACTTGATTCTTGGTTTTATTAGACACGCGGTTAAAAAAAGGTAAGTCATAGTCAATAAAGTAAGTAGAAATGGAAGAGATTGGTTGAACATGGCCTGAGTGAATAGAAGAGGAGTATAAGAAAAATCCGTGCCCTGAAGATGGAGAAGAGATTTTCCGTAAAGCGCGGGCCGCATCGACTGTACAAACATCAAACCAATATCGTAATTGCTCGGCGATCTCACGACTATTGGCTCAAAAGTCGCAGGGACTTTACTCTTGGCTTTGTGTAACCGAGGAGTTTTAATGCCTCTATGCTGGTGCTTTTCAAGAAGAAAATGTCTGTCCACTCTCCTTTGACTTAGGATTCTTAAGAAATTAAACTTCAATAAGAACTCAATCACATATTTAATTATAATGGAATTGCAGCCATAATTTATACAAAAATCATGTTAAAGTGTGTGCATGTTATAAAGCGAAACAATTGCGATTAAATAAGTACAGTCATATTACGAAAAATTAAAGTCTTAAAAGATGCACCATTTTCAATAATTTTATAATCTTTCTAGTTTGTAATCTATCATTGTATTTTCCACAAATATATTTTACTTATAATTTTCTGGTAGAAATACAAACTATTTTTAACCCAGAAAATATCCATTTTTACTCATCTACCTAGAAACTAGATATTTTGAATAGCCAATTACTTTATCACAATAGAGAGAAATTTTTGGGCTCGGAAATTAAAAGAATTACTAAAAGAAAATGCAAGATTGCTGTAGGTATTCTAAGAAAATTATTATACTCTCATTTATCCTCACTATAAACTTGTTCCAAGTCTAGTTAAAAGGTTCGTATTTCTACTAATGTAATGAACTTGTGAATTATTTCATGCAAAGTTAAGCAAGTTAAACGAATTAGTAAAAAAAGAAAGGAGTTCATGCTTACATTTTTCGGTGCGGTGATTTTCGTCATTGTCAAGTCAGTTTAATTCCTAAATATGCATGAGGCAAAAGGTGAACGTGCGATTTCTCCCGTACTGCACAATTCTCTCTCATTTTTACAACAAAACGTAGGCAGGCGGAACTACGATCTCGCGGAAAGGTTAATGTTATGCAGATACGAAATGCCAACGCTTTGCAATGACTCGAGCTGCAGATATAAGAATAAAAAAAGGGAAGAATAAGAAGAAGAAGCGATAGAATAAGGGATAAAAAAAATTGGTAAAAGGACAGATCAGCTTTCTGCCGAAGACGATTCCATATACGAACGAAATGCAAATCGGCTAAAATAAAGGTAACGTCGCGGAAAATTAAATACCATTTGCATATCGGCAATGGTAATAGAATTATCGGTGAGGCGGGGCACCGGCTAATCGATTAAAGAAGTAATACGCGCTATATATATTCTTAAGCTGCATGTAGGCGAGACAATAATAAGGAGCGCGCGAAAAATGTTCTTGGTGATTTTCCTTTCGGCAAATCGAATTTTGTGCCGATGTAGCGGAAATCGCGCGCGAAGAAATTACCAGCCCTGAAGCTGACGCGTATCGGAGCTTAGTGAATTGGTTCTTGTGTATGAAAAGATTCGTCGATGCATAGGAAAGGAGTTTTTAGATCTTATAGCAGCTGAATCAATAATTTTGATCCTTACGACAGTTTCTTTTGCTTAAAAACAAGTTATTAAAAATGTCATTTGCATAAATAAAAAAGTATGCATTTTCACAAAATAATAGTAGATTACGTTACGTGGGAGAAAAAACTTGGGCAGTCCAGAATTCGTGTAAATTGACACCCAAGCCGAAGGTGATTTCTTCCCGAGTAGCTTATACTATTTTTCTTTATACCAGGCCTGAAAATACGCATTTTTTCTCCCGAACTTTCAGTGCGGGTACTAGGAAAAAATGTTATGATCATATACTTTATGAAACTTTTTTGTAAAGTAATAATACATCGAATAGAAGCGTAAATAGCAAAATCAGAATTTTAAATTGTTTATAGTATAACATGCTTTAAGAAATTCATCCGAAATTATACATATAATAGAAGAAAATAATCCTTATAAACGATACAGTAACAGTAAAAAAACGAATGTTTTTGGTAACAATTTTGAACAAGTATACTTGCACATATTATTCTGTTTCTTCTGCACAGCTTCAGCTGCTTTACGCCGACGATGTTGACTTCTCGATGTTTCAATTTAGAAATGCAGATATAATGCTACTTCTCGAATTTGTTTACATTTTTCATGCAAAGCTCCCGACAACGAGCGAAATATAGATAAAGATTTTTTTCTGACGATCGAGCGACAAGAGCCAAAAATGCGACCTCACACCTCGGAGACCCGACGCAGAGTTTTAAATTCTCGCATCAGCATTTTTTTTATCTCGCTGTATTAAGTCAATGGGGGAGTTTCTCGACTCGAGTAACATAATATTTTGCAATGGACGAATTCAGAAATTGCAGTATTCGAAGGACTATATAATTTTTCAATAAATTATCGTTGCTGATACGAAATGCTTATTTTCAAATTTAAAAAATTTAATAAAGGAATGACCGCATAAATCTATTTCAGTAAAAAAAATTATTTCTAGTATAAATTTATGGTTAAATTTTCAAATAAATTATAAATAATGAAGTTTTCATTGAAATGACTATAATGCAATGTAATTTCAATAAATTGCAATGCGATAATAATACAATTAGCTATATACAAGTGGAGTCAGCTATACAATAAAATGAATGAATATTTTAGCATACTAGTATCTCGAAAAACGTGGTATTCCTATATCTTAGTTTATAAAAAATAATTATAGATTTTAAACTATGCTAATTTCATCGAACATTTCTTTTTATTTGTAGACGTTGGATAATTTTTTTTAATGTTAATTGATAAACTTAATATACACAGTGAAAGAACAATTAATTATTTCATTAAGTTCAATTATCGAAAGACATTTGTTTTATACTGAATAATCTTTGAAACGTGACTCGAACGTGCTATAGGAATTCGTTTTGCATCATCTTATTAATATCACAATTTTAAATGACCGTGTTCATGAGACACAAATTTTATTTTCGTATAATAGAAATATTAAAATTCGACTAAAGATTATACATATGGATATTATTATAATTATTAAATTATATTTTATTATAATTAGATGATGATTAGATTTTTGAAGAAAAATTTTTTAAAGAAATGAATTTTTTAATAGAATATTAATTTTTCCGTAATTTTGTTTTTCAATGTTATAAATTTTGATTATTCTTGTAGGAGAGTTTTTAATGGAAATTGTGATTCTAGTATGCAATAGTTTATAAGTCTGAAGGTCTGTTTGAGTTTCTGTATAACATATGTACTACGTGAATTGTGATTACAGTATTTTTATATTGTGTTTTTTTTTTGTGATTTGTTTAGTTAGCCTGAAGAGGAGGATATACTTTTTAAGCCCTCAAAACGTCGCAAAAAGAAAAATAAAAAATTTTTTGCATTTTATATTCCGTGAAGATCAATAAAATTATCTTACCTAGTAAATTTTAATATCGTTATATATTTCGTATGTATATTAATACACCTTATAGATAAGCCTACGTTTTTCTAGTTTAATCGAACCGTTATATAATTCAAATCCTTAGACTTTTATCGTAATCACTTAAATTCATTTTCAAATAAGTAATAATTTTTAAGCTATACAAATCGCACAAATAGATATATACGCGTGCGAAAAATTCTTACCCAAACTGATGTAATTTCCAATGTACTTTGGGATTTCATTGAGAAACATCCTGAGTTAAAGCACAATCTTTTCACACCATTAAGTATTACTAATGGATCTTGATGTAAAGTTTAATGTCGATTTTTAATCATTAACAATAATGTGAAACTGTAGAATGCATTTTTTATGATGAAATACTTGCATCTGAATGCTTTTTTTTTGCGCTATAACGTTATCTTCTACGTTCGAGACAGAAATATCAAATGCGGCTTTGATGATAATTAAAATCATTTATAAAAATAGAAATCCGACGATTTAACGTGAAATTCATTTCATCTAATCTCATTTGCAATAACTAACAGAATTTGTTAAAATATACAAGGTAAATGTGTTATTATGTTTCTCTCCTATAATAAAATTATAAAAATTGAATAAAAATATGAACATTAAGTTTAAAAATATCTTTACACGGAAAAAAGTTCCATTAAAAATTATTATGTTCCATAGTAATCGAGAGACATAATAATGCTTAATAGATTTTTCCTCCGTATATGTTTTCAAAAGAAAAATGACATCATTGCAAGTAAAATATTTCAGCTAAAAGAGAGCAAATTCTAACAACGTGTTTTCATTTTTTTAAACCCTTTTTTAAACATCAAAGGCACTCCTTTCAGATCACATCAGACGCAGTAATTTAATGTCATGAAAATTGAAGATGGAAGCTTGCTCAACAAATTTATGCCATCGTAATTTTCAGAAAATAATTTTTGCACAATACATTTCAAAAATACATATAAAATGAAATATTTTTGTAATGTGGAAATAAAAAATATATATTTCTTATTCTGTAGGAAAATGATATTACATTTTAAATGATTGAAAATTTCTAGTAAACGTATAAGCAATGTTGAATAACGACGAAACGATTTTCAGATAGATGGAAAACATCTAAATACGCCATCGTCATAAGATACTTATTACATCAGAATTACGTGTTATTTTCATCCTTAACTGAAATTAGAATAAAATACCATTACCCAGATTTAGTTATTTAGTTTCGTAATTGAGTACTCACATTTTACTTGCAAATGCATCTTAAAGCTGTACTTTCAACAGTTTAAGTTGAATGAATTTTCTTTATAATTAGTAGTTATAATTTATATTTTCATACAATAGAGCTTGAATAAGAAATCGAAAACTAGGTTAGTAGATTGTTACTACTTTAATTCTCGAGAAATAAAAATCAGCGTTCAATTTATTTTTATTACAGTAACAGAGATTCATTGAAAATTTAGATCTTATTAGTTAAGTTTGTTGAAAAATCAAACTTTCGTTTTGAGATCTTTAAATGTCAATATTAGAATGACATTAATTATAATAAAGCAAGGTTATTTTTCCGTTGCATAAATGAATTTGATATATTTTTATACATTCAGTACGGATTTAGTTCTTTTCGATCATTGAAAAAGTTAAATAATTATTTAATCAAATTAATGCCATCATAAGACATGATATATAGCAATAAAAAAATGAAAGTAAAAATGTAAAACTACACAGATTATGAGTAGTTGTTCCTAATCTCTGATTTAACTATAGTTGGAAAATAATTTTAATCCCCATTAAAGAAAATATTAAATACAAAAGATTTATATGCTATACGGATACTAAATGATAACATTTATGTCAATAAATTCTTTCTAAGATCAAAAATTCACTTGAGTTACGAAGGCGAATAGTTAGAAAAAATTTTCTAAGTTGTCATTACTACGTGACGAAGTGAATTTATTTTAAGAAGATGCAATAGGTGTGTCATCTCCATCACCGCGTAATCTCCCACACGCGAAATTCAACGCAGGGGCCTATAGCCGTGCTAAATATTATCGGGTCGAAAGGTCGCCAAGTCGGTTTTGATAATGATACGACTTTGGTATAAAAGCCGCAGGTCCACTGTCAGTCAGCATGCACAGCATCACAATGCGTTTCAGCATCGTGTTCCTTACTTTGTTCGCCCTTGCGGCAGCAACTCCTTTGGTGCAAAACCTCCATGCCGGTAAGTCTCGCTTTTCATCAATTTCATTTACACTTTAAAAACTTCTTTCATTTTTAAAAATTATTAGCTATCGTTAATTTTGTTTTATAGTTGTTAATGAAAAAATTCAAATCGTATAAGACAGCTTTTACATTTTTTATAAACAAATTACATTTGAAGATTGTAGAATTGTTGCCAATACAAATAAATTTTAATAACTATTTACTATAAAACTAAATGACTTACATTTTTTACCAAAGAGAAACTTTTTTGCATTTTCCACTGATTTAAATTATAATTGTAATAAAATCATTATAACACCAATACCATATTCATTTAATTCAAATATTTAGAGGTGTTGTTACTTATGAAATTGACAATTTTATTTAATACTTATTCATCGAAAGATCAAATGGAAATATAACAAACTAAATGAAAATTGTAAATGCTTAACTTTAAAATTAAAATTCATAACTTTTTCAAAGCTAAGTCGGTATTATAATCTTAATATATGTTTCTCTTATATATATATTTGATATATGTATATAAAGGGAACATATATTAAGAGAACATTATATTATAGATAACAAATCAACATAAAATGAATTAAATTTTAGCCGACCAAGAACTTCTGAAGAAGCAACAGGATGTCATCAACCTGTTGGAGAACATTTGCGGACAGCTCCCAAATGAGCAGCTCCGCGAAATTGGCCAAAACTACGAATTCGAATCATCCATTCAGAACTACGAGAGCCCATCTGTAGTCAAATACTACGTTGGTCTCGTCAATACTGGTCATGTTCAGCCCCAAGGTACTCCCTACTCGAGCTCTATCAGCCAGCTCCGCAAGGAAGTTGCTCTGCTCACGCAAATCTTGTTGGGTGCTAAGGACTACGAAACTTTCCTGAACACTGCTGCATGGGCCCGCGTCCGTGTTAACCAAGAGCAATTCGCTATTGTAATTATACCCACCTGTTATTTCATATCCTATAAAATAATAGGATTACTAATAATTTTGATAGGCAGTGAACATTTAAATTATAAAAAAATTTATACTTATATTTAGGCCTTGGCCAATGCTGTTCTTCAACGCGAAGACATTGCTGGAGTTATCCTTCCACCAGTATACGAAGTCTTCCCCCAGTTCTTCTTTGACTCAAGAATCATCCAGAAGGTCCAAGACTACGTTCAGCAATACGGTCTACTGAACCAAGGCGGTCAAGGTGAGAAAGTCGATGTCTTCAACGTCCATGTCAACTACACTTCAGGACTCCCCGCCGGAGAGAACCAAATCGCTTACTTGACTGAGGATATCGGCTTGGCTGCATACTACGCCTACGTCCAGTTGGCCAGCTCCATGCTCCCACAAGGTCAAGGCAGTTTGCAACAGGGATCCGAAGGTGTGAACGCCCAGATCGGTCACGGTGCCCGCTACTACTACATCCATCAGCAGTTGCTCGCTCGTTACAATCTTGAACGTCTTGGACAAGGTCTTGGCCCCATCCAGAACCTCGACTACTACCTCGAGCACATTGTAACCCCATACAAACCTAACCTCCGTTCTCTCAACGGTATGAGTTTGGCTGGCCGTGATGAGCACATCTACGTCACTCCCAAACACCACAACTACGACCTTTTGAAACTCGTCCGTGCTTTGGAACAGAGAATCGTCGACGCTATTGACGCCGGACATATCATCACCCCACAGGGCGCCTTCCTGTCTTTGTACCAACCCCAAGGTCTTAACATCCTTGGAGAACTCATTGAAGGATCAGGCCACAGCATCAACCCAAGATACTACGGAAGTCTCGTGGCTGTTTCCAAACAACTGTTAGGTAACGCACCTGAATTCAACAACATCTGGGAATACACTCCATCAGCCCTTGAGCTTGGACAAACCGCCGTCCGTGACCCCATCTTCTACCAGCTCTATGGAAAGATCATCGAATTGTTCCAATACTACCAAAAGGCTTTACCCGCTCACCAATACAACGACGTTGTTGTCCCTGGAGTCAACATCCAGAAGGTCGAAGTTGGAGACCTCGTCACCTACTTCAGTAACTACGAAGTCTCCCTTGACAACGCTGTTGTACAACCTGTTGGACAGCACCTCGAGAACCAGCCCGGCCCCAAAGTCAAGGCTCAACTTAAGAGGCTCGACCACAAACAATACGAATACGCTATCCACGTTCAGTCCCAGAAAGTCCTTCCAGGTGCAGTTGTCCGCGTATATGTAGGACCCAAATACAACCACGATGGACAGCCAATTGACATTAACGCCGACCGCCACTGCTTCTACGAACTCGACCAATTCGTCCATGACCGTGAGTACATTATTTATGAAATATATAATTGTAAATTTTCGTGATATATTTAATCTCATAAATAATTATACATTTTAGTCACTGAGGGCCAGAACATCATTATCAGAAACTCACACCAAAACGGTTTCAGCCAGGACTGGCCATCAATTCAGCAACTGAAAGAACGCATCCAGGGTGCTATCCGCTCCCAAAGCCCATACTACATCAACTACGTAAATACACATATATTATTTTATAATTTTAGCCCATTAATTATTTTTAAAAAATTTTCTACCTATAATTATGTTTCATATTTTTAGCCCGAACAGCTTTACGGATTCCCAGCTAGGTTGAGCCTTCCCAAGGGATCCCAGAGCGGCCTGCCACTCCAATTGTTGGTTGTCATCACATCCGGAGTCCAAGGAGGTCAAGTAGAATCTTACGGCCCAGTCGTCGAAGAGGAATGGATGACCTACCAGCCCCAGCACTACCAGGTTGTTGGAGAAGAAGAATACCAACAGTTCACCAAGAACCCAGTCGACAAAGTCACTGGTGGATACCAAACCGTAGAAGTTATCCCAGAATATGAAGGCCAAATCGTCACCGAAGGTATATTTAATTCTAACGTTCCATAATAAATATTTCATTTCGAAAATGTTTCATATCATGGAAATATTTGTTACTTGTAGGAAACTGGCACTGGGGATACCTCTACAAGAAATATCCAGGCAGCTATTCCTACCCACACTGGCAACAAACCCAGTACAACATGGGTGGTAGCATCCAACAACAAGGCGGCATCTCTGGACAAGGCGGTCTGACCGGCGGTCAAATGGGATCCCAACAAGGTGGAATCTACGGCGCTGGACAAGGTAGTGTTCTCGGTGGACAAGGTGGTGTCCTCGGCGGACAAGGTGGTGTCCTCGGTGGACAAGGTGGTGTCCTCGGTGGACAAGGTGGTGTCCTCGGTGGACAAGGTGGTGTCCTCGGCGGACGAGGTGGTGTCCTCGGCGGACAAGGTGGTGCCTGGGGTCAACAGGGACAGGGAGTGTCTGGACAAGGCGGAATCCACGGCGGTGTATACGGCCAAGTTCCCCATGTCTACGGTCAACAAGGCCAGGGAGTACGCTCTGGCATTGGCAAAATTGGCCAACAAGGTGGCATCCACCGACAAGGTCAAGGTCAAACTGGATACTACGGTAGCGGATACCTCGGTGGCTCCCAAAGTGGCATCTACCAGGGCCAGAAGGTACAAGACCAAGACGTCCACAACTACTACCAGAACCAACACATCGGTGCCGTCATCGGTGGTGGTATCTCTCTTGATGGCAAACCCCTGGGTTACCCACTCGACAGACCACTCGCCGACAGCGCCTGGTACGCCCGCAACATCTACGTCCAAGATATCGTCGTCTACCATCAAGACGAAATCATCCCCCAATACTAAGTGATTAGGACGAGAGCGTTACTTTATTTATAAATTATATTTAAGATTATGTTCTTCTTTGTCTATTTGTTTACTTGATTATGAAACGCTAGAGAGACTTTGTGGTCTCTTGAATACGTTTATGACTGAATGTGTGTTGTTGCGTCACTTATTTCGCACTGGCTATTCTAAGCTGGGGTTGCAAAAGCAAAGTAATAAAACAATTATTTGAATATATATCACTGTTGTTTTATATTTGCTCTTTACCTGATACCTCCAGAACATTGATCCAACTTTTTTTAATATCAATTTTAGTTAATCTTTTCTATTTTTACAAATCACAATGTCATTTTATTTCCAAATCTACTTAAAAATTTGACGAATCAATCTCATCTCATAATATTACAAACACATAATTTTAAACAAAAATTAATCAGTATATTAATATTTCAATGACACTTTACAAAAAGAAATGTTTTTGATAATTATGTAAACTTCCAAATGATTTGAACCAGCATCATAATCATTTATACCATCAAATTAGAAATAATGTTCTAATAAAATAAAGCAAAAAAAAACAAATAAATCCAATAGAAAAAGTAGTAGCAGCAAAGACTAGCAATCCGAGTGACTCGAAGAGTGCGCTCAATTGCAATCGGCGAAATCTCAAAGTAAAGATTCGACATAAGATCGTCCCGTGAAATGGAGGCGAGAAAGAAGTTGCGCAGAGCCAAATAAGCGTAAAAGGAACTTCTTAGAGAGCTGATATTAAGCGTTTGCGTAATTGTGATTCGAGCGTCGTCCAGGCAATGCCGTTTCTTCTTCCTCTCGACTTCTCCGATTGTAGTAGATGCAACGGATAGTCTAAGAAAAGGGTAGGAGGTAGAACAGTCCTATCTGTTCCCGTCTCTTGGCTGCTCGGCGCGCAACACAAATAACGTCGCGCTACAATGAAATGCAATTTCCTGTAGTCGGTAGGTAAGGTTGACGCTTACCCCCGCTTGGCATTTTAGACGCGTGCCTCCACATCGAGACTGTGACTGATGTAGAGCGACAAAGGGATAAGGAAGATACTGGGATGGCAAATTTTACTGGAAACAAAAAAATATAATGTTTGCAGTGGAGACATTTATTGAGTTGAGCATGAAGTTATTTAGAGTTGAATCGGGTTCAGAGAAATGGAAATGAACTGCATTGCAATAGATGAATGTTTTTAAAACTTATCTTGGATCGCCTAGGCATTTCGATTAATACTCACGAAATAAACTAGAATAACATTTTGTATCGAATTCTCTACTATTGGTTCAAATCTTTTTATAATATTTTCCCAACATTCGGACAAACTCTTTACTTTCGAGGGTATACCTATTATCCATTACAATTCAATAGAAAGTCATCGTATATGAACGCTCGAAACATTTTCAAATAAAATTTAATGCTCCCAGAACAGTTTCTATGGGCTAGAGATCGAAATAGAGTCAAAAGCTTTCGAAGTGAATCGTGTATCGGAGCTTTCCCTCTGTATACACATTTTCGATCCATCGTTACTAATTGGTATAAAAGTATATACCTACGCGCATTGAATGCATATGAAAATTGCAATGAAAGCCTCTACCAATTGCCGAATACATTCAGACTCGTTAGTCCTTTTTGATGCTTTGTGAGTTCGTATATACTCTGAGAAACTTTACTAGTTGATAAAGCTCCATCGATACATTAACTTTTGATTATTATAGAAACGGTATACAAAATGTGTAATGGATGTTTTTACAATTTTATTTAATTTTCGGTCGTCTTGATTATTAAAACTACTTACCAATAAAAATGATGAAAACGAAATATCAATAAATAATTTATCAATCATTAATTTTACTTATATTTAATAAAAAAAATAGTAATATATAGTGAAATATTAATTCCATCCCTGACTCAAAAATAACAGTATTTAGGTCATCTACTAAACTATTTGTCATCTAAAAAATTTCGCACAACTTTAGATTGTAACCTAAACACACGAGCCCCGTACAGAGAAAGTAACTTATCTGGTTGGGGGCGTTCGATACCACCGAACAGAGAGAACGAAAGAGAGGGAAAGAAAGAGAAAAAAAGAGAGAGGAAAGAAAAACATTTATTAAAGCGAAGAGAGTTATGGAGTGCGAATACCGAGGGTGAGAGGTGAGGCGTGAGTTTTCCCACGTGACCGAGCCGCCGCGAGTTATTTATATTCATATCGATGCATGGGGAAAGTTGGCAAGCTTTTCTTGCCTCTCTTTACTTATTTCGCTGCTGCTTGGACCCTCAAACCCTTGCTTTTGATTTTTCTTTCACTGCCACTTTACTATACCTTTAATTCTTTTATATTTTTGACTTTTCCTCGTATATTAGAAAAATAATGGTTGTATCTGCGTTTTTCCTTAGTTTTATTTATTCCATATCTTTAGGTCTAATCTACACCAGATATTCAAATAATCTAATGAAAAATAGCAATATCTGTTACGGGCATATGTAAAGTAGTTCCCAGTCTTGACCTAATACAGTGAGAATAAACCGATAAAAGGTAAATCCAATTGACCTATAACATTTTCAAAACTTTATAATGTTAAATATTTTCCCAATTTTAATTTTTCTAAAAATTACTGATTTCTAAAAATATCAGGTCTTTTTTTCCGTTGTTTCCTCTTACGTCGTTCTCACGTCTCGGCTGCTTTGCTCGGTAGACGCATCGGCCATAAATACAACCAAAGAAAGAAAAAAAAAGATACGCAATGGAGGCAGAAGAAAGGAGAAGAAGCAGCAGCAGCAGCGAGAACCGGTGACCGGGCACACCGCGACGATTTATTGCATATGAGTTTGGCGGATTTGTCAATCGAGAATTTTCTTTCCTGCGGCCTGGTGGGAAGGCTACTAGCGCGCCTCTCCACCACCGCCGCAGACGCTAGAAATGAAACCATAAATTTTCGAATCGAATCCACTGCGGAAATTTCGAGACAAGGATTTTCTTTCTTGTCCGAGCTTTTCGGTGGAGCTTGCAGCTCCTCTCTCTCTCTCTCTCTCTCTCTCTCTCTCTCTTTCGAGTAAAGTACCGGAGACTTTGTGGAAACAAAAAATATACGGCCGAGTTTGAAGCGAGAAATCGCGGAAGCAACGCCTTCAATATTATAATCCGCTTCTGATAAAATATTGCCGTACTGTAATGTAATAATGAATGTGTCTTGAATCTTTAAAAAGTTAAAATTGTTGTCAAGTAAATTCATTTAATACGTTTTATTTAGCAATGAATGTATGTATATATATTAGTATAAGTAATCTTTTTCACTTGGCAGTGTATATCAGATATTGGGTATTTAGACCAGAGGTCGATACGACAAAGCCAAAAATTTGACCTCAAGCGTAACTGATTGAGGTTTGCACCTGGTTGCAGCATGAAATCTATTCTATTGCTGTTGCGATCTTGGCTTCACTCATTTTTAAAAAATAATTGCTTTAAGCTTCCGAAACGATTGCAATGAGCTCGTTAATTCATTCAAATTGTAAAATATAAGAGTCGTTTTGGTATGCAAAATGATTTCAAGCCAGTAAAATTCTACTTTGAGGAAAGAATCTCTTTCATGTTTTATGATTTATAGATGTAGTTTAAGTGCATCTCTGTACTTTAAAGGAATACGATTATACTTTGAAATAGCATGGAATATAGATCATTAAAAGTTGATTGCCTTCTTCAAGTACTGCAACGCCAACTAAAGTCAACCATTATACCAAATATGCTAAAAGAATTTTAATCGCATAAAGTAATGTAAGAAGCTGTAATAAGAAGAATAAAAATAAATCAATTTAACGTCAAACAAATAAATTCAAGAAAAGCACCTTGCAATTTTTAAACTAGCTCGGCTTAATCCAGCCAACGACAAATTTTCAAAGTTGAGCAGAGCCCATAATTTCTAAGGTCGCTCCAGGGGCTAAATCCCTGGCAAAATTTGTCCCAAGCCTAGTCCTCATCCACACCCACACACACACACACACACACGTGTGTACGAAAAGGGCGATAGGAGAGAGAGAGAGGGGGGGGGTTATCGAGTTTTCGTCCGAGATATAGCTCCCGGAGAGTAAAACCCCCTGAAGCCCGCGTAGTCTGGGTTGGTCGCGCTACTCGCTTGACTTTTTAATTACGTGTCATAAATTGGCCGCCGATACGCTCGGTCCGTTCAGCGACACTCTATTTTCTGGATGGCCGCTGGTTCGATCTATCGCCTTACTCTCCTCTTTCTATACACACACACACCCACACACACATACACACATACCTTCCTTCTACTTTGCTCTTTGCTCTCTCTCTCTCTCTCTCTCTCTCTCTCTCTCTCTCTCTCTCCCTCTCTCTGTCTCTCTCTATTTATCTACATCTCCCTCTTTCTGCTCTATGTATATAAATGCGGCATGCCCGACTATATATTATCAAGCGGCGTGAAAGGTCGGCCCCCGTGTGCGTATGTGTGCGTGATATGCGTGCGGCATCGGGAAAGTGCCTCGCGCGAAAACTTGATAAATCGATGCGTACCGCTCGCGCGCGCGCGTATGTACATTAAAGACCAGATTTGCTCGGAATCATTTTTCATCCTTAATTTTACGCGTCGTGGAAGTTATAAGCTCGGTGTATCAATTTATTACGCGCACGCACACAGACTACCCTTTATTTTTTGTAGACAAATACGAAACGTTTGCTAAAAATAAGCTTTGGATTATGCTGTTTATCGTATGACGTACCTGGGATGCGTCATTAAAATGACTTATACGCCGTTAGCTATATCACAGATCTAGCTTGTATCGCTTAAATCGAAAATTTTATCATCTCAATATCCAGTATTTAAAAGATCATAATTCGTATAATATGGAAAACCTTTCTGTGTAAGCGATGAATCAAAGGAGCGCAGAGAAAGAGGTAAGACTCGCAAACAGATTTGTAAAACTAAGCTCTGGAGAGTCGCGTGCGAGCGCGAGAGTCTCTCTCTTTTTCTTACCGTACACAGAGAGAGAGAGAGAGAGAGGGGGAGGGGGGAGTCCGTGGGTCGTTCCATTCGGCCGCGACGCAACTTGCGCGTCGTGTCGCCGTCAAGTTTCGCCGAGTGAAATACAAAAGGAGAAAGAGCAAGAGCAAGAGCGAGAGAGAGAGAGGAAAATCTCTTCCCTCCCTCTTGCTCGCTCACTCATTATACTTGAAACGAGCGTCGGACACAAAAGCCGGGGAGCTGTGCAAACTTTTCGCGGAAATTCTAGCGACTCGTTGGCTGCCTCGCGTGCAGGATTGCACTCAACGTTGGGTAGGGGGGCAAACTTTTTTAAATTTCATTTACTCTAATTTGTAAGGTAAATTTCCAATAGCGATTCACGGCGGCGCTCCTGTAACGCTATATGTGCGCTACCAGAAGAACGCCAAGTCGCTCGACCACTGCTTATATATAGAATGTGTACGTATACGCAAGTATATATGCAGTGTGCTTGGATTCATCGCAACTTTCCACGAGTGGACGCGCCGCGTAGCGCTTATGCCTCTCTTGGCCTCTTTTGCCGCGAATTTTATTATCGAATAAACTTCAAGTATTTCGCGGGTAAATACGAGACGCCGAGACAGATTCGAAACTCTTTTTTGCTTTCTTTTTTTATCATCCGTACGACTTTTAAAAAACTATTTCTCATGCGCGAGAGTCAACTTTTCGACTTTCCATCTACCTGTTGGAATAATATTTTTTTTTTTTTTTTTTTAATAAATCGAAGAATAATCGTTATAATATGTACGATAAAGAAGAAAAAAAAAAGCTGTGATTGAAATATTTTAATCAACGAGAAAGTACTGCAAATCACAAAGGTGAAAGAAGGCGAATAATAGTTGCAATGAATAAGCTCATCGCTGCAAATCAAAGTTGTGCCACAGTGAGAAAGAGAGAAAGACGGTGGGAAGGAGGAAGGGGGTATTGTTACAAGAAAGCTGGATATTAATTAATCTTTCTCGCCAAACAAGGCCGGCGTTCATTCAGCGAGAAGGGATGCGCCTCGAAATTCCTTTTTATCAAGACGAGGCCGCAGTGCGACGATATCGGTCGGTATTTAATTAAATTAACTAATGGAGAGAATAATCTGTATACTCTCTCCCCTTCTCCTTATTGAAGTCATCTTCTCGCCGTCTTTATCCTGCCAGCTTCTCTTGCAGCTCTCTCTCTCTCTCTCTCTCTCTCTCTCTCTCTCTCTCTCTTTCATTTTCCGCGAATCTGCAGCAGGACCCCGTTCTTTGGCCTCGACTTCTTATTGTTAGCGCGCTTCCACTGCCATTGTTTCGTAATCGTGAAATTTCGCTCACTCGCGCGACCCTCGAATCGTCGCCCCAGTAATTATGATATCGACAAGCAGATTCGGTTGTAATTTTAAAAATTATTTAAAGATCATACCACAAGGTTCACTTTTCCAATGCTCAGTCCACAATTTGTAATTTATTGCAATAATAAAGTAAGCAAAAAACGTTTGCGTCGATGGGATTAAAGTGCGCGCCAAGAAATCAAGCCTATTTACTATGCAAATCTTGTAAATAATTTTATCTACAACTTCATTTCTACTATTAATTCTGGGAACTCGTTACAAACCCAAACGGGCGCGGTCCATCGATGCGTAAAATTTCCCTCCCCCCCCCCCCCCCCCCCCCCC